>LGRX02002704.1:0-18168 GCA_001247695.2 Cymbomonas tetramitiformis | reverse complement strand
AAGCGCTCGCAGGCGGCACCCGATTAAGGGCTCGCAGGGGCCATCCGATTAAGGGCTCGCATTGTCTGACTTGCAGGCATTATCTGGTAATGCGCTCAGGGGCGGCACCCGATTACAAGATTGTGGGCGGCATCCAGAAACCCTAAAATCCTAAAACGCTTATACAGGCAGCTTCCGAATATCCGCTCACAGGCATTATCTGAATATTTGCTTGTAGGTGGCACATGGCTGTGTGCTCATGGGCAGCACCAGGAAACTCTAAAACCCTAAATAGGCGGCACCCGATTAAGCGCTTCGAGGCAATACCCGATGAAGCGCTCGCAGTCAGTATCCGAGCAAGCGCTCGCAGGCATTACCCGATTGGAAGGACCTCGAGAAACAAGAACACCAATCGGTTGTGGCCGGCAATCAGCTCAGCCAACCCAATCGGCAGCCATAGTGCCAAGCTTGTTGGCCGGATCTGGGCAGTGGGCATGGATGACAAACCCGCACTCAGCACCCCATACGACAGCACACACGCTATGCGATGACGAGGCAAGTGTGGGAGCACTGAGCTGCAGGGCCTTGCATTTCCATCGCCTGGTGAGAAGCCGGTGTGGTGAGTGAGCAGAGCACGTAACCGGGCTGCACATTCCGAGTCGCAAGAATGGCAGGTCACATGCCCGGAATACAGCGCACAATCTGGGAAAGGGGCCATGATGTGAGGCCTGCTGCGAGCGCAGGAGGAGGATGAGGTTAGAGTAAGTTTGGCTACACGCATGGTGGAATGGGTGGCTCAGGAATGTGCGGGGTGAGGGGAATTGCAATGTAAGTTCTGCTACATGCGGGTAACCGGGGGGCTTCAGGAAGGTGCCGGGGGTATGTGGCGGTACCACAACAGCAGCGGCGGCCAGAAGCAAAGCAGCTCCGCGACTCGAGCAACTCCCCGCCACTTCGGGGTTACCGCGCGGCCAGGAGACAGGGAGGGGCCAGTAGCTTAGGGCGGCGGTTGTAAGCACGGCCTCCAAGCTGCTGGAGAAGGTGCGCACTGCGCAGAAGAAGGTAAACCAAGAGCACATCTGTGCCCGCACACCATAATCCTCCGGGTGCTGGTTCGCAGAATCTATCCACCGCCTAATTCTAAGGCTACACTCACGGTCAGCCGCACCTGGATGCCTGTCAAGTTTCCACCTAGCGCTCCACAGCAGCGAGCCTACTTCCTCTCGTTTGGGAACGAACAGGCATCAGAGAGAAAGGGACTTAGAGTTGATTTTTGAGTGCTGTAAGCGACAATAAACGATATGGGCCCCTTTAAGGTGAGCGATCCTAGAGTGAATACCAGGCGCAATCCGAAAGAACCCCTAAAAAACTCCTTAAAATTTAGGGTTTGCTCGGGGGGCACCTGGCAGAACAGCGCCAAATTGGCGACCGCAGGAGAAAACAGGCGAAGGGCTAGACGATAAAGACATAAGTCTCCATAAGCTGCAAAAGCGCCCTGAAGTGGTGCCCCGAAGTTAGCTACGAAAGCACTCCGAAAGTGCCCTGATGAGAGCGAAGAAAATACTCTAAAAGTTTTATGCGATTAGCTACAAAAGCACCTCGAAGGTGGCCTGTTGCTAGCTGCAAAATAGTCCTGAAATTACCCTGTTGATCACTGCAGAGCCAGTGAAGGAGAGAGAGAGAGAGTCGACTCCAGTATTCAGAAACCTCTTGCCCGACTTGCAGGTTATGGAAAGTTTCAGGAGTGGGTAATATCCCGCTAAGGCTGTCGTGGGGGGTATCTGTCGAAGTGTTTGATAAGCACGAGTTCAAGAAGAGAACCTGCAGAAGGCGGGGTGCCATTGATAGAGTGAAAGGGCTGTCAAGGCCTGTCACGGCAAGAACTTTGTACACAGTCGCAAACAGCAAAGGGTGGATATAACTTCGAATAGCCTCCTTCCACTCCCAGGTTAGATGACCATAGCTGTTTCAGAGAGGGAAATTCCGTGACGAGGAGTGCACACGAGCAAGAAATGCAATAAACGGAACGACGACTGATGGCAAAAGCGCCCAAACAGCAACGGCCGCTCACCCGAACACAAGGTAGTGCGCGACTTCCAAAGATTGCCAGTACTCGTCCGCGTTGAAATATGTACAGACAACTAGTGCGTTGACAATTCGAAACGCCAGGCAGCTTGTAAGAACCAGCTGCCACGAAGCGCGCGAAGACTCCAGCTCCGCGGAACTTAGACTCTCTGCAGCTGTTTGCTGTCCGTCGACAAAACGCCGACGTCGCATCGCTATCTATAAAAAATGTGCACGCTCGAAGCGAGAGGTGTCGTTGCTTGGGGAACCAGATTTACTGCTTCGGGAAGTACTACGATGGCTGTTCAAATAGCCTGTGAGCGGGTGCAGGCTGAGTTTCCGTTGTTGCACACTTCTGTGAGGCTTTGAGAGGAGACGTCTATAGATGCACGTCGAATACCGTGGGATCCCGCACGACCAATATCTCAGAATAGGAAGCCAACTCAGCATCGAGCATGGACTGCCAAGGCCTTTCCTGATCCAATCGCCCGAGAGATTCTAATTCTATATTGAGAGAACGCCATTTTCTTTTTGCTGATCAGCTGACAGTCCAAACTGAAGTTCGAAAATTCAATCATCATACTTCGGGGCTCTCAAATCCAGTCGAGTGAGAGTGACTGTTAGATCTAGCGAAGGGTTATTTAGATATGGGACAGGGTACGGGCGCTGGGAACTTTACTAAGTCACATGCTGACTGCTGCGTCTATCGCTATCGCATGAGACACGGTGACACTGTCGTTGCGGTTTCGCGCAGTCGAAACTAAATTAATTGTTAACTCAATCCTCGTTCGACACTAAAAGAGATAGCGGTTTTTTGCAAGAGCCAGTTCTAGGTAACGAATCCCTTCGCCCCATAGGGCGAACAGCCAGTATGCCTGCCAGCAAAGCAGTTGTGAGAAAGCGCTCTGCTGTGCGCGAAGAGCTAGAAAAATTGCCTGAAACTTCTTGTCTTCCGACTACTATTATGCTTGAGAAGAGCCCTGTTAAAATTGAACGGAGAATCACCGTCGCTTCCCTTGCAAGTATCTGCTTCGCATTGTTCGCGATACAATGCTTTCATCTACCTATGCGCCTCGCCCCTTGTGGCACTGAGATAAATTCAATTTCTGAATATGTTGATGCACGTGGTCCAGCGCTTGGCCTGCAGTTCAATGGGCGCCAAGCACAGAAGTATGTGCTTGGCGCCCAAGTCTACATGGATCTTTCAGAGACAACTGCTCCACTGCTTCCCCAGCATATTACGCACCTTTCAGCGTTGACCCCAGTCCTACGTCAGAAACGCAGAGAAGTTTGGGAGTTAGCAGTAGAGAGTGCAGTATCTGTTGGAGTTTCAGTATCTATTTCATTGATCCAGAACGCAGCGACAGGCTTTCCTCGCAACAGAAAGCCTCCAGCCTCCAGTGATCCTCCAACTATCGCAGGACCTACCACGCATGCCACTCACACCGTCACAGATTCGGAGCAACCCCCTGTCTCTTCAGACCCAAATCCCGCTCTTGGACACCCAACCGCTGAACCACTGACTACTCATGAACTTGGTACAAGTGCCCAACCAGACTTGGTCAGGCGATCCGCCAGTGCCGGACGCGACCACAAGCTTCCGCACCGCGGACGGTATGCTGAACGCGCCGGCGGTTGCGGAGGCCAAGCACTACGCGCATCCAACGGCAAGCCATTTCTATTACACGTCTCGATCGACTTACAAAGCGCAAAGCACGAGCAACAGTTACGCCGCGTACAACAACTTTCAAATGGGCCACAACCGCACCGAGCGTTACCGTAACGATTGGCCGCGGTACAACAACATCCTCGCCTCGGGGACCAGCGCGCGTTTGGCCCAAGCGATGAACGGGCGATCGTTCACGTTCAGCTTCTGGACCATGCTGGACGGCAAGGGCGGTCACACCACGCCCAACACGTTCACGGTGGCCGACGGTGGGTCCGATCGCGATCACGACGGCCTGTCAAGGCAGCTGCAGATACGGTATTGGGGAAGCGGTGCCAACCACAACCAGCGCATATTCATGCAAGTCCTATACCGCCAGTACGACTGGGGCTACAGCAGTCAAAGTTTGCACGACTTTTATTATCAATGGAACTCCATATGGTTTTTTCAGATGAACGATCTCAACGCGATGCAGTCTGAAGCGCAGATGCTCACGATCGTAATGCACGCGAACGCAACGCTGGACGTTTATTTGGGTAACATGAACCCGAACGCGCCCAACGTTACCGCGATCACGAAGGGACGTGTGGGTGCAAAACAAGGTCTACAAGCGGCTGGCACCCTGGGGGGTGCGGAGCCGGACTTCGTCGACGCAAACGGGGCCGCCTTCTACAACTTTTCATCGGACACGCGCGTGTACGTTAATTTGGAGCGCACCGCTGCGCAGGGACTGTTAGCGTTCAGCAACTTGCTTATTTTGGACCGCGCGCTAGCTCAGCACGAGGTGACGCAGCTGTTTGAGACCGGTGATGTCGCACCGTACGCCCAAAACGTAGCGCTGTGGCATCCGATGACCAGCAATTGGTGGGAAGACGTCGGTTTGGACCAGGCGCATTTTACCGAGTATTTAATGACCACCACCTCTTACTCGCACGCAAACTGGTTGTTGACGTTTGATCGTATCCTCGCGGAGAACGCGGAGCACGTCGGAGCACCCGGCAACGCGTCCACCTATTTTCTGCGCGCGTACGATTCTCCTTATCGATTTTTATCCACTCAGAGTTTGCCGAATGGTTTTTTTAACCAGCACCACCTGAACGTGGAGACCGTGCCTTACTCACTGCAGCGATGGATGTCACAGCAAACTTACACTCGGTACGCCCCCGTCAGTGCGAACGAGCACAATCTGCGATCGGCGTCCACCAGCTCGCCGTGCGTGTCCGTGATTTCGGATGAGTACGACGTGGGAGGCGAGATCAAGTACATGCTTACGGACGCTTCCGGAGCGCGCTCACCCCTAGCGAATGGCGATCGCCTGTACACCATGCAACCGCGTACGAGTAACGATTGTCCCACAGCCTTGCTGGACAACCGCGCTTACGACCGTGTGGAAGGTTTCCTCCAGCTGCATGATCACCTACCCTTTGAGGTTATTTACGCTTTTGGAAAGGGCACCCGCGCCCTCGCGGCGGTGCAGCTCATCTTGCCAATGCAGGGCCCGGAATTTGGACGCGCAGATTCCACCTCGCAAACCAGCAACGTTCTGAGCGCCATCGAGATCAGCACTTACGCAATCACCTCCGTGCCCGACTTGTACACCTACATAGGCGTAGCACCCACGTCGGATCCGACTCACGCGGACGGCTTTCGGTTTGGCGGTTTTACCGTGACCAACGCGCGCGGCGTCCATGTGCTATCGGCTGCCGATGACGACACCTTCTTCTATCGCCTCAGTATGGAAGCCAAAGGATTCACAAACGCGACTAACGAGTACGCGACGTACACCCAGACGGACGCCGACAGCGCTTCCTTCGACATGGCGAGCGGCGTGGAGCTGTGGTCCGCACACGGAAGACCCAGCGTTTACGCGCTTTTTGATGAGCCAACGTCTGTGCGCGAGTTTACACTGCGAGCCTCGTCCGGACGCATGCCCGACACCGGCGTGTTTGTGGCCAGCGCGGACGGCGTCGCGTGGACGGCCATCGGCGCCTGGACCGACGGGTCGGCCGCGACGAGCGTCAGCCAGCAATTCACGGGCGAAACCACCGCGGAAACGCCCGTAACGAATCTCAGGTTCGCTCTGACCGAGGTGGTGCGCGACGACCACGACGCGGACCTCATTACGGACCTGGCCGGGCAAACTCCTCGCGGCTGGGGCGCGACCATCACCGCGCTCTTCGACCCGGTGCCCAACGCCGTGGCGGTGCGCGTGCGGGCGACCGCTCCGAGCGGGCAATCGTCGCGCGTGATGGAGCTGCGCCTCCACGAACGAGTGAACGTGCTGCCGTCCCCGCCGCCACCGCCAGCGCCACCACCAGCGCCGAGGCCCCCACCTTTGCCGCTCAGCCCCCCGCCGTCGAGCGGCGTCGACTTCACCTTGCCGCGCATCGGCGTGCGGTCCTTGGCGACCAGCAACTGGTACGTTTGGGGACGCGGCGAGACCGACACGAGCACGGCCACCTACATCAACAATTACAAAGGGCGCACGGACTACACCGATTTCCCGGAGGATTGGGGAAGGATGAACGGCGTGATGAGCGATCCGGACCCGGAGCTCGCGCAGATATTTAACGGCAAAAACCGCGAGGACGCCACAGGCATGACGTTCATATTTTGGACGATACTGGCGAATGGGCACTACTACAACACCAATAAATTTTGGGGCATGACGCAACCGTTCGGTTGCGGCTTGACGGACGGTAAAGACGAAATTTTTCACCTAAACTTGCATTACGCGAGTCCTAGCGGCAGTAGCAACAAACCGTACGCGTACAACCATGTCGGTTTCAATCGCCCCGCCAACAGCGACCAGCGACATCTTTACTACCGTGCCGCGCACGACGCGGGGTGGGACGAGTGGGACGGCACGCAGGATCGGGCGCAGATGGTGGCAGTGACCATCGACAGAACGCAGGGTTTAAAACTGTACATCGGCGACGATGGCGAATTCTTCCAACTGAAAGGCGCCACGACCAGCTGGCACACGTCGTGGGATGCCAACTGGGCCGAATGGGAAACGGCGCGATTTCAGTGCGGGTACTACCGCACTCAGGTAACGGGCGGCAACTACCCCGTGAACAACATCATGATTTTCAATCGTAGTCTGGAGGAGCACGAGATGCGCCGCCTATTCGTGGATGAGAAGTTCCGGGGCGATGTCGCGGATCCGCTGTACGCGGAGCTGCTGGCGTGGTACCCGATCCACAGCGGAAACTGGTGGCAGGACATGTCCGGCAACGAGCGGCATCTGGCGGAGTACAGAAGCAGCACGTACGAGGTGCACAGCAACGACCCCTCCCGCACGTTCACGGACCTGGAGGAGATGCGTCGGACATACATTCGCACGTCCCCGGGTGGCGTATCGCAGTATTACATACAGGCGGTCAACGACCGATCCTACTCGCTGACGTCGTACACTCCGCAAGCACGCGCCATGTCAACCACTTCGGGCGGGCACCCGGTCGGGACCTACTTCAACGATGTGCGCATTGTGCCCACGCAACCCTTCGAGTACACGCTGCCCGCGTGGGTCATCGGGCGGACGGTGACCATCAGCGACAATCGCAGACCGAACCGGGCGCACGATAAAATCGCCTGCGATCACGTTCGCAGCGGCGTCTGGCTTGATGGCAAATACGACGCGCAGTACGCGCTGGCCAACGGCGACCTCGTGCTGCACGGTCCACCCGTCGACGCGCCCAGAGCGTACGACGGCCAGTATCCATTGTACGTGCCGGGAACGTTGTCCGCGGGCGCGTTTACCACGGTCAACTGCGCGGTGGTGGCGACCACGCCATCCGTGTGGATGTGCAACGATCGGTGGCAATCGCAATCGCAGGCGTTGCTCTGGGGGCCTGTGGCGTTTCAAATGCCAAACACGGGCGCCGAAGCGGCGCCTGGTCCGAACGTGACGGAGGGTTGCGTGACCGACCTGTTCGACGCCTCCCCAGTGCGTGGGTATCACTCCGCGGTGGACCAGGGGACCTTACATCTGCGATACGACTTTAGCGCGTCGACCGATGTCGATGGGTACGCGGTGTATGTCACACCCCAAGGTGGCTTATCTGATGTGAATGTCACATGCTACGGCGCCGATGGCGAGATCGTGTATACGGAACGCACCCCAGGCACCGCGCTCGTTGTGATGAACGGGTGGATCAACGTCACCTTTACCGAGGCCGAAACGCGTTTTTGCGCCGCGGTTTCGCTCGACGTCACGAGCAGCACCGCCATCACGCGTATCAAGGAGGTGGCCCTGTTGCAACAGCCGCACGCCAATCCGCCCATGCCACCCTCCCCGCCACCCGCGTTGCCGGCGTCCCCTCCCACAGGCATGCTCATCGCGGGCTACTACCCCGTGTTTTCGAACGAGGCCGAAGCCATGTCGGCGTCGCCGGTGGGTACCGCGTTCACGATCAAACTCGTGGGGTACGTGTATTACATGCCGACGGCGCTCACGCAAGGCGTGGACGCGTGGTACGGCGACTACGGCACATCCAAGTCGGCGACCGCCGGCGCGCGTAACAGCAACAGCAGCGCGGCGGCGTGGACGGTCACAACCCGAAACTGCCCCGTTTCACACCGCCCCACTGCGGAGGAGTGCATGAGCACGGTGGCTGCCGGGCTGGGTGCGGAGGTCGGGTTCGAAATGGTGAACCCGAAATTCCCCGTCGGCTGCGTGCATGTGGTACTGTCGCACGTCCGCAGCCGCGTGGTGTACAACGCTATCGCGACGTCGGACGCGCGCTGCCACACCACCCCGCACGTGCGTTGCGTGTGTTTGAAGACGGGAGTGGCGGCGGCAAGTACGGATCCAGCTGGCACGTCTCGATTGCCGCTACCGCGACCCCGCGATCCACGTTACGACCTTCTTCGATACCGCATGCACTTCGATAACCACGAGACCCCGCTTCACGCGGTCAACGGTCATGGTCGATCCGCGCCCTTCGACAGCTTCAACCTGTCTCACGGCGTGGGCATGGTGGATGCGGAAGTGCCCGACACCCGCGTGGCGCTCAAAAGTCTGTTGCTTAATAGCAGCAACCGAGGGTTGCACCTGAGCGATCGCGAGCTTTCGCTGGGGCGCCGCGCGCCCTACAGCAGCTTCACCGTTTCCTACTGGAGCAAGGTGAGCCTGGCCGGTGAAACCAAAGAGGCGAAGGTGCTCATGTCGGTGCCCGGCGAACGCTTCGTGGATGAGCAGCGCACCGTCGCGCCAGTGACGGAGCCCAGGAAGCTTAGCGTCGTCGAGGCTGGCACGGAACACTGGGCCTACGCGAACCCGCACGCGACCAACCCTATGGAACGCATGCACGACGGGATCGTCGGCACACACACCTACGTGGCCAACTTCGCCGTGTTCATGTTCAATCGCACCGTGCACGTCGAAGAGTTGATGCTCGTCCAAAACGCCGCCCCGACGGACACAAACCGGCGCATAACACCACCGAGCAACCTTACGTTCTACGCTTTAAAAACGGGGGCCTCGGGTCCATTTTCTCGTGATGAGAACGAATGGACGCACATGCAGACCACGGTGCTGCGCAACGGGGGCAAGTACGACCCTGCGGATCCCTCGTTGGAAAGCACCACCGGCGATGTGTGGACCATGCAGCGCGTGCTAAACTCCGTGCCCACCACCGCGATCAAGGTGGTGTTCCATGAGCAGATGGACACCGCGGGCGCGTGGCCCAGGTACTTGGTGCGCGAGTTCGCCGCGTACGGACAGTACGCGCGTGCCAAAGTCGACGGCGTCGCCCCGCCGTACCGTAGCCACGATGCCCCGGTGTGGGTGCATCGGGTGGAAACCAAGCTGTCACCGGCGCGCACCGCGCGTGCGGACTTCGCGAGGAACAACACCCTGGACGCACCGCTGGCGGTCGCATGGCGCGTGCGGTTCTTGGAAACCGAGGATCCATCGCAAACGGTCTTCCGATATAGCGCGGGACCGCTTTTTGAGGACGACTCGGGTCGTGTGATGGCGAATTCGGACATCAAGACGGTGCGACGTTTAAATTACCACAAGACCACCGACGCACTTCAACAGGACGAAACGGGGAATTATGGCTACTTCACCAGTTGGACCTCAAGCTACTGGGAGGCCAACCTGCTGGACTCGTGGAGCATGCTCCTCCATTTCCCACAGCGGCCTCGCCGAATGCGCATTCGGTGCGCCAATAACGAGGCGCCCGAAAGCCGCCCTCGCTGCCCAACGATGGTGATGCTGGAGTACGCACTCACCGATGAGCTGCGGTGGGTAGCCTGGCGTAACGCGTCGCTGGTGCCTACCGGTGACCCGAACAACGTGCGCCTGGGCGAGTGGCGCCAGGTGGATATGCACGACCCACCCCGCGTGACCGACGTCGTGAACGCGGAACACGCCAGAAACACGTGGGTGCACACGGTGGTCGCATTCGACGATGCCACCTCCACCACTCGCGTGCGAAAACTGTACGCCGGGAATGCCAACGGAGGCGCGCTGCACAACGCGGTCTCTCGCGCCACGCTGCCCCTGCACGTGCCGGGCGAGCGCAACATCGTCTTCGGTGCTGAACTTAGCGGTGATGACGAGTTGCGGTTGGCGGACGTGCGCGTACACACCGACGCGCTCACGTGGCGGGAGATGGAGGCCCTACAACGCGAGCTGCGCACCCTGACCAGCTCGGCCGACCCGTACCGCGTCACGTTGGTGACGAAATCGTCCGCCTACCCGGCGCAGGTGTCCGGTGTGCGGATCGCGTCGCACCACGTCGACGCCAACGTGGCTGTGCCGAAGCTGGCTTACGCGTTCGACGACACGGATCTACGTTTAAGGGATCCCACGGAAGCCGACGAGGTTCGGCGTCTGCGAACCTTCGCGCACCGGTACGTGCCGGCCATCGCGCAGGACCGACCGCACGCAATATCCTTCACGTTGGACCGACCCGCGATGGTGCATCTCGGTGTACCGTCCGCGCTCCATTCGGAGAAGAGCATGAACAACAGCTTGTACAATCAGCTGCACTCCTGGGGTGGCTGGTCGCGAGCGGAAGACGTGGCCAGTTGCGCGACGACGCGCGTCATCCCGACGGGCGGAAAGGTTATTTCGCAGCACGGTAATGGCGCGACGGGCAACAATGTCGCCACGCAGCTCTCAAACAGTTTATACGATTTTGGGACCGGCACGTACTGGATTTACGTTGACGCGGTGCGCAATCCGAACCGCTACGCACAGGTGACGTTCGACGCGCCGGTGTATTTGACACGCACGATCTTGATGCAGCGCGGGGATGCAAACCAGTTTTCGCACTGGGGGTATTTGGGATTATTGCCTGACGCTGATCCCGACGACGACGCGAATTGGCGCTTCCTACTGCGTAACGAGCAAGGCCATCGGACGGTGACGGAACATAACTTCCTGAACACGCCGCAGCGCGTTTCCGGCATACGAATCAAATGGATGGGCGACGATTTCAACGCCATGGGGTACCCCGATAGATATCACACAAACACTAACCCGTACATGCAGGTGTATAAGCTGTTCTTGTACGGCTGCGAAACGCACCCAGACGTCGTCGCCACATCCGAAGAGGTTAAATACGAACGAGCGGTGCGTGTGGACCGCTCGGGCAGCATGGGCGCGGTCGACCGGGCCCGCAGCGCGGGAGGGTACGACCCTCCACAAGAGATGGTGTGGTACTCGGCGGTCGCGGAGCGCGGCACGCACACGCTGCGGTGCGGCGACGACGATCTCATGCGCCACCCGGAGCCCAACTGCGCGCAGACCGTGATCGCCATCTCCAACGCGCCCGAGGACGCCGCGCCCCGCGTGCTGACGCCATACAAGGGCCCCTTCGTCGGCGCGGCGGCCCTGCGCAACAGCACCCCGCACACCTCGGTGTCGCCGTTGGGCGGGGATCCCACGTGCCCCGCTGCGATGCACGAGAGTGCTGATCCGAGCCGTGTGTCGATGTGGGTTTACTTCGACCCGGAGGAGTTCGATGGCGACGCGTACTATTGGCGCTCCGGCGACGGCGTGCTGGACGCGGGCACGCCGGGCCCGACCCAACCGCACCTGACGGAGCTGATGGAGAAACGGAACCTTTACAATCCGTACGACCACCCCGGCGCTCTGTTGGACGGTATCGTGTCGCCGGCGGTCGACTCGGAGATGATGAAACCCGACGTGTTGCGGCCACATCTAAACGAGCGCGACGATCACGGCAATCGAATCAGGGCGAATGCTATGCCCGATCAGAACGACGACGCGCGCATCGGCGACGGTGGGTACTTTCGTTTCGACACCAACGTGGACAACCGAGACATGACCGTGGTTCTGGACCTGGACGGGCGAATGTGCCCATCGGGCGACGGCGCCGGTGCGACGCACGCGGGACGCAGATTTTCGATAAAAAGCGTCGAAATCTTCAACAAGCACCATCCTGGGGAGAGCTCGACGGGTGATCGGGACTACGTGGATCGCGTGCAGGTGCACTGCGCCGGTGCGGAGTTACGCCTCACGCCCGACGGTAATCCGGCGATGCACGACGACCCCGCCTGGCAACGCGTCACGCATCCGCATATGCCAGGCACCGGATACCACGATCTGCTACGCCCGCGACAACGCACTCACGTCTCCGGCAACGTGCATTACACGTTGCACGACAATCACCCCACGGTGATCGACCTCACCGGGGCCGAGAAGTGCGGCGGACCCTCAGCGCGTGCGCGGTACCTGCGTCTGCGGTTCGAGCGCCGTTTCAGCACCAGTCGGTCGTACGGCGGCCTCGCCGAGATTCGGGTGTGGGGCGTGCACACCCACACCGACGTGGTCGAAACGCGCATCGCGGCGTTGGCGAGCAAGCCGTCGCCGCCTACGCCCCCGCCCAGCGCCACCTCGTGGCGGCTCGACTGCGCGGCTGCCGGACATCAGAGTGGCCATAACCCGACGCCAACCCGCGTCAACCTGAACGAGTGGGCGTTGTGGGACGCCAGCGGCGCGCACCGTACCGACCTGGCGTACGCGCCGCGTGCTTCGCCGGACACGCACCTGTACCCGCACACCTGGGCGCGCGCCTCTCTTTTCAACACGGCGCCCACTCATTTGGAAGAGGGTGGCAAGCGATGGACGCGAACGCAGATTGCATTTTTGAACGTGTATAATGGTGCATTATCTACCAGTCAAACCGGTGATCTCACCTTCAACGGTTACGGAAAATGGAGCGACGCTGCAATAAATGCAGCGGATTTCGCGTTTATCGAATTTGTTCCTGCGCACCTAAGCGCAGCCACGCATACGACATATTTTAGAATGGACAACATCGTATACGGATCGCAGATTGCAAGATACCCGACACAGTACACCACGGTGCTCGAAGACGCCAAAGCGGGTGTATGGATAACTCCGACCAGCGCGCAAAGCACATATCATATTTGCAATTTTGGAAAAGCGCATTTTGCGGGTAACGTTTGGCAAGCTTTTGGTTTTGCACACAATGATCAATGTATGGTCGGACCTATCGTTAACAATGAAGGGAATTACGTGGAAGGCGTTGTTAGACTGCACGGTCATAAAATGGTGGTAGGTGGCGATTACTGGGCTACGGACGGCGTCTACAACGTCAACAGCCTGCAGAGCGCGCAGATGACGTGCCCAGGATCATCCATCGTCCACACCTTCACGGAGCCCGTCGCCCCTACGGCCGCGGTGTGGGCCGGTAACGACAACGGCTACGACATGACCGGCATGCGCATTTTCTACGCCAGCGGCAACCTGAGCGCACCCCTGCGCCGCAAGGACACGCACCAGCCTTTGGCCCGACGATACCCACCCGTGGGCTTCACGGAGATGGCCGTCGACGCAGGGCACGTGTCGGCCACCCTGGATGGGGCGACCCATTATCTGCCTGATGCAAGAGCTGCCGACGTGGGCGCCAACTCAGCCTACGGCAGCACGCCGTACCGCGTGGATCTCGCCGTATCAGGCCAGACGTACGGCAACGGCGCGTACGCCATCGAGGTGACGGGCGCGTCGCAAGCGCGCAGGCCGGGGCATTACGCCTCCCACGCGCCGTACCGTCTTTTCGACCACGCGGACATGAACGACGGCGAGGGCTACACGCAGTACGATTACCGCGCGTATCAGCTGCAGACTGCGCCGTTCGCGCCGTACAACATCACGCTTACGCTGCCGGAGCGCGTCTATCTCGTGTATTACGAGTTGCACCCCCCCGGTGGGACGGCGCAGTGGCGAACTCCCTCCTCGTGGACCCTGTCCGCAAAAAACTGCGAAAACTTCGCGTCGAACGACGTGCGCACGCTGCACCACCGGGACGGCGCGCGCGAGAACGAGTGGTACACCTGGCGCGGCACCGAGTACGTCATCACCGACGATGTGGCCTGCGCGGAGTTCGTGCTCACTATACGCGACACCCTGTACAGCGGCGATCTGCGACTGCAGGAGTGGGCGCTGTACGGATCGCCCACGATCGTGGCGCGCGAGGACGTCGAGAGCACCTGGACCGAGCACGGCGAGGCGCTGACTTTGGGCGAGGACGACACGAACCACAACAAACCGCTCAGCGTGCCCTTGTCGAACGGCGGGGTGCCGGACGGCGCGCGCCATTGGTCCATCGAAATACGGGACACTTTGGATCGCGTCGGCGACTTGGAGCTCATGGAGGCCAGCTTTTTGGACGCGAACATGCTGGTGATGCAGCCCGAATCCACCAGCTTCTCGAACAACGTAACCGCGAGCGCGCCGCTATTGTTGCACGATGGAACCAACTCGCCCGAGGGTGCCTACCGTGCGACGATCGGCACCCACAGCACCTCCGTCGTTTACGCTCGCGAAACGCTGCCCGTCACACTGAATTATACCTTTCCACGTGGAACGCCCGCACCCACCTACGCGCAATTCTCCTACGACACCGTGGTCGGAGCTGCCCCGCGTACCCTGCGCGTGCACTACTCGCACGGCGGGGTGTATTGGACGCAGCTTGCAGAGCACGCCGTGGAAGAGTGGGAGTTGCATCCGGCGGGCAGTCACCGCCCGCTGCGTTTCCGTCTGCGAGATCCGCACGTGCCCAAACTCTACGCGCACTGCGAGACCGAGCTGAACGCGAGCGTCAGCGTGGACGCCACCAGTGCCGATTTGAATCACAAAACGCTGTTAACGCGCGCGGACGCGCTCAGCGTGGACGCTTCCAAGTACATGGGCCCCGACCCGGTGCCGCTGCACGGCGACACTGCGATGACGCGATGTGACCTATCCGATGCGCAGGACGGACATCGGGTTTACCTGCTCGGTGACTGCGCGGACGTCGCGGGACTGTTGACCCCAGGCACCCGTGACAACGTGACCCTACAGGTGGACGCCAACAGCGGCGGGACCACCAGCGTCATTTACGAATTCGCAACGAACGACACGGAAGTGACGAAACTGGAGATCGATCTGGACGCGGTCGCCCTCATACGCGACCTGCGCGTGTACCACACCTTGTCGCTCACCGACCCCGACGGGGCGTGGACGCCCTACGTGTTGCGGGACGAAGGAGTCGCCGGTCGGGGCCGGGAACTGCTCGGTCCGGAAGCGCCGGACCTGGGACGCACCGTACTGCTTCAGGGCGCGCAACCGGTCGCCGCGCTTGCGTGGCGCGTGGATTTTGCTAGCGCGACTCACCAGGACACCGCCCACATCAGCGGTCTGCGACTGTACGGCGGGGAGGGCGTGTCGCCGACTCCCACCCCGACGCTGCCGAGCATGCTGGAAGCCGGTGGAGGCGCGACCCTGACTATGACTGATGCCGCCTCCTTGGTGACGCACGGGGAGATCGGCTTTCACGTGGACACGCTCGTGCCCACGCGGTGGCGCCTGGAGGCGCGTGGGTACGCCAGCGCCACGTGGCACACACTGCACGAACAGCGATACGAAGACGGCGCCGTCGCGCACGCTGTGGTGCGGGTGGAGAGTCGCGTGTCCGAGGTTAGGCTGACGGTGACGGATCGGACGGTCGCCCCACGATACAACCTGACACTCTTCAAGGCTGTGGGGTGCGAGTGCGAGGCGGACGGCCAGAGCCTGCAGCGTTTGGCAGTGCGCGCGCCGCGGTGGATCACGTCCGACGCGCGGACGGTGGACGCGCACGACGCGTCCGTTTTGGCCGGCGAGACCGAGTCCGCCCAGGAGGTGGCGGTGGTGGGTGCGAACCCGCTCGCTCTGGACGGCGACGCCGTGGGCTTGCAGCTGGACGCGTACGTCACCGGCGACGGTGTGCTGCGCGCGTTGCTGTTTCCGGATGGCCCCCGCGAGATGAGCGTCGCCGCGCCGCCGGTTTACGGTGTGGGCGTGATCTACACCGCCACCGACGGCATCATGGCGATCGCGTACGACCTTGATCACGCGTCCGCGACCCCGGTCGTGCTGGCCGACCCAACATCGAACGCGATCCCCGGCAGGCGCGTGCAGCTGCACGTGGATCGCGCCGACGGTACCGTGCGCGTGCTGCGCAACACGGAGGTGCAGGGCGAACAGTCCGACGCGTACTACGTGGCGCACGTTTTCGACACGTACTTTAGCCCTCTGCGGCACACGCAGCAGGTGCGGTACGGCTTGCTCATGACGTCCGCCGCAGGGATCGTGGCGGAGCACACGAGGGAGGTGCACGAGAGCCGAACGTGCGAGGCGACGCGCGCGCTGGGATCCGCCTTTCACATAACGGACACCCAAAGCACGTACGAGTGCGGCAACTTCAGACGCTTGTCCTTGCGCGACGACGGTGCGGAGGTGATGTGCGTGCACTTCGAGCACACCCTGAGCCGACACGGCGCTTGGTCCACCGACGAGCTCAGCGCGCGATGCGAGGAGCTGGACGCGTCGCTGCTGTACGCGCCGGACTTGGATGCCGTCGACATCGAGCGGTTTGCGGACGAGCTGCGCAGCGCGTTCCGCGTCTCGTTCCACCAGAGCGCCAACACGGACAGCTCGCATCCGCTGTATCAAAACATCCTGGCGATGTTGAGCGCCTCGGAGGTGTCCGCGGTGGATATCGCGGAGCTGCAGTTGGTGCTGGGGGACGTCGCGTACGACGACGAGACGCCCCCCACACTGCCTCCGATGCCGGTGGATGCGGCTTGGGACGCCGTGGGCGCCGCTTGGGTATCGAGCAATCCCGCCTTCACCAAGCTGCTGCGCGATCAACCCACGCTGTGGTATCACGACGCGAACGCGACGAAGACGCACGACTGCGTCGCTATGGAGCTGCACGGCGATGCCGCGCCGAACGCTGACGCGATGTGGTACGCCAACGTGTCGGGAAGCGACGATCGCAAGGTGGTGCTGCGTGCGCAACCTTGCGACGCGCGCTACACGCACGCGGTCTGCGCCAGGCCTGCACGCGTTGACGCGCCTCCGCCTCCCCAAGCGCCGTCGGGTCCCGTGCCCCTCGTGCCCCGTTTCGGCGCGGCGCGCGACCTGAACGACGCGCCGCTGCAACTGGTGTCCTACACGGACGACCTCGACCTTTTCTCGGGCGATGGCGTCGCGATCGGTACCATCGGCATCGGCGGCGTCGCGGAGGTGGACGCGTCCATCGACTACGTGTACGCCGATCGCCCGGTGACCGTGGTCGCTCCGCAGGACGCGGTGCTCCTGCACGCGCAGGCGTCCGTTTTGGGTTGTTTGACGCGTCTGGTCGACGGCGAGTCCCTGACGCTGCGCCTGATCGCGCACGAAGGGGTGGACGTGCCCTACGCCGTGTTCGGCGAGTCCGGCGTGCTGCTGCACCAGGGCGTCGTCCCGGATGCGAATGCGATGATCAGCATCGACGTGACGGTGAACGACGACACGAACGCCGTGTTCCTGCGCACGCGGGACGTGCACATTTCGGCCAGCGCCAAACGCACATCGGACGGCGCCGGTGCGACCCCGTGTTTGCCGACCGGTGACTTCGCGGGCGGTTGGACGGGAGACGAAACGGAACCGGACGCGGACGACGCCATCGTGATGGCGGTGCTCAGGACGGACCCGGATCACCACAACCGAACGCTGCCCGTGGCGAACAGCGTGCGGGTGCGGATGGATATCATGCGCAGAACCCAGAACACGATTTACGATTCGCATTTATACGTCGGTCCTAACAGTTTACGCTTGACGGGCGTGGGTACCGACCGTTCTGCCAAAACAAACGAGGGCGCGGCGCGGGCCCGTCTGGATCGCGACAGCAACGACGGCTCGTCCCTGCAGATGCTGGTGGGCCACGTGCGCAACCGCACGAACGGTGGTTACGACGTGAACCCGTGGATACCTGAGTTTTTGCACTCCACCAGGGTGCCCACGTTGGACGGCGACGGGATCGCCCTTCTCAGCTTCATCAACGGGCGAGACCCGGACTTCGTGGACGAGACGAACTCGTTGGTCACGCGGGCGACGACGACGGTGTATCGCGGGCGGGTCGGCGGGTACGCCCTGCAGTCCTACGCGC
>LGRX02002703.1:0-56291 GCA_001247695.2 Cymbomonas tetramitiformis | reverse complement strand
TGCTGTGTGGTGTGACTGCATTCATGACATAACCATGGACCAACAGGTCCCATCCATCGACCGGGAGCCCCTGGGGGGCATGCCAGCAGGGACCGCTTACTCCGTAACCCAGAGACCAGCAATTGTTTGGCGACGATCGGTCACATCGTATCATCTTTCCATGCTGCTTTGCATTTGGGTTGGGAATATGTATGTGTTTGTGGTATCTTGTCACGGCCCCGCCCTGCTCTTGATTTGCTTCTCACATCCACTGGGATGATGGTGGGCTGGCTTTTGCTTGCCGATCTCATGCCGTTCAGTGTGTGTGTGTGTGTGTGTGTGTGGTGTGACTGCATTCATGACATAACCATGGACCAACAGGTCCCATCCATCGACCGGGAGCCACTGGGGGGCATGCCAGCAGGGTCCGCTCACTCCGTAACCCAGAGACCAACAATTGTTTGGCGACGATCGGTCACATCGTATCATCTTTCCATGCTGCTTTGCATTTGGGTTGGGAATATGTATTCGTTTGTGGTATCTTGTCACGGCCCCGCCCTGCTCTTGATTTGCTTTTCACATCCACTGGGATGATGGTGGGCTGGCTTTTGTTGGCCGATCTCATGCCGTTCAGTGTGTGTATGCTTATCCTTGCGAATCCTTTGGCACCCCGTAGCCACAGGAGACTGCACTATGTACCCTCGCCGGGGATCAAAGGATTCCGCACACACTTCGGGACACTCATCCGGAATCTCCGGAGCTCACTAGTGAAGAATGGGACCCCCTAAGCCTCGCTGAGCCACCCAAGCCCCTCTGCATCTGCACCACCAGCGCACTGCCGCCTTGTGCCTGAAGCCGGTCCATCCCTGTCCCCCGATCTGCGCGAGCCATATCTCCACCACCAAGCCCACGCGCAAGACCACCCCTCTGCTCCCTGAGCCTCACTGGGCCACCTGAGCCCCTCTGCGGCTGTCCTGCCGGCGCACTGCCGCTGTGTCTCTGGAGCCGGCTCACCCCCGCCAATCGAGCCACCCCTCCACCACCAAGCCCACACCCCACATCACCCCGCTGCCGCCTACAGCCTGGTCTCAAGAGAGCTTGCCCACCCACGCCACGGCCAGAATGCCCAAGCGCTGTCCCAAGGGGCTGAGAATGATAAACTTGGCTGCCCTCATCCAAACTTGCGCATCCGCCACCGACTTGCGTCTGTAGCCCTCTACCCCCCGCACCAACTCCCCGTGACTGGAGCCCTTGCGCTGATTGCCCTGCGAGGTGGCCGCGAACTTGAGCAATGCGCTCCACACTTGCGCTGTAACTGTCACGCCGCACTGTTCCTACTTGGGGTCCCATCCCCACAGTTGCCTGTGTGTCCCAAGCCCTTCCGGTGGCCGATAGTTCACCACCCGGTCGTCGCCTTCCCGACAGCTGCTCACTGTTAGTTCCGGCACGGCCAGCAACCTCGCCCGGTGGGCACGGAAGCTGATGAGATGCCGCATGTTGCCGTGCAACCTGTTGTAAGTGGTCATCGCTGCCAGGATGGGCCCCCGGGCTCTGAGGGGCCCGGCGTGTGTCATCTCCACCCGCGGACCTCCCCACATCTCCCCCGTCATCCTCATCAGTTCCCCCCATGCCATCAATCCCCCCAAGAAGGCCGGCCACCCGCCTGCTCGCCCCCATCAAGGTGGCCACCCCTCCCTCAGCCAAGGCCATTGCTTGCTCCGGCGAGGCCCCACTCTTCTCTTGAGTCCAGACCCCACTCCCCGGGCCCGGCGACAAAAGGTCATCCCATTCATTCAAGATATCCTCGACACTTGACGCCGCCTGGCTGAGCCCGCCTATGCCTGCCCGTGCCCCTCCAGATCGCGCCTCGGCGGTGCCCCCTCCTTGACCCTCCACAGTGCCCAGATGCTCCACCTCTCGCCGCACGTCCTCCATGCTCTCCAACAGCCTCGATGCCATCGCGCCTGCCTCGCCTGCCTCACCGGGAGCCTGCCCAGACCGCTCACACTGCGTTCCCTCAGATTCCTGCATCCCACCGCCAGACCCATCCTGCGTGGCATAGTCTGTCTCCTCGAACGCGTCCTCCCATGCTCTGTCCATCAGTGCCAACCTCTCCGCCTCTTCCCGTCGGTCTGCCTCCCCCCGATCCAGGTCCGGGCCCATGCCTCCTCCCACACGCCCTCCGCCAGCCCAACGCCACCCACTTCCCGCCGGACATCGCCCTACGGCTCGCCTGATGATCAGCCCTGCAACCCCCCGTGCAAGCGCGAAAGAAAGCAGCCGGACCTACTTCTCCCTCCAGCCCACCGCCCCGCCACGTGCCGCTTCCTCGTCCTCGTCCTCGTCCTCGTCCCCATTGCCATCCACCTGCTCTCCCCCTTCCGCGTTCGCCTCCATGTACCGCCGCTCCCTGAAGCGCCGTTGCGTCTTCTGAAGGAATCCATACGCCGCAGGCCCCAACCCACCGTACACCTCCACCCCAAAGGGGATGAAGTGATGTGGGCGGACATCCCCGTACGTCGCCACCTTGCTCTCCTCTACCTTCTTCGCCGCCGCCCCGGGGGCCATCATGGCCGCTCCCAGGTGCTCGTCTGACATCGGCCGCGCCGTGGCCACATCAAACAGCACATGCTGGCCCGGTCTCTCCGCATCTAACACTATCACATCCGGGCAATGATTCCGTGAGTAGGTCAGGTAGCCCGCGAAGTCATCGTGCAATGCAGACGCCAAGGGATAGGCAGACTTGGCCACCTCGAACCGCACCCTCTGCAGTTTGTGGTGGATGAAAGAGTACCAATTTCCTCCCCCAGCCCCCACTCCCCCCCGGCATGCCAGTAAGTGTGTCCCGGTGGGATCCCGCTCTCCTCCACAATCAGGGCACTCCTCCACTTGGCCAAGGAGGGGCTGCTCCGCATGAAGAATGTGCCGCAGGGCCACTCGGTATTCCGCCGAATTGAGCTCCAGGGCCGGGCAGCACGGAACACCCCTCAAGAAAGCAGGCCCAATGCTGTTGAAGGTCACCGAGAAAAGCCAGGGGAGCCGAGACGCCCCCACGTGCCCAGCCAGCCAAAGCCAATCCGCAGAGTGGAGGACAGCAGCATAGACCCGTTGGGCACGTTTTTGAGACATGCTGTAATCACTCAACTTCTTGACGTCGTCCGCCTTTGGCACTTGTGGTGGCAAATGCTCATTTGCTCCCCTCGCCTCCCCAATCACCTCCATCGCCTCCGACACCTTCTGTATGGCCGCTTGCAAAGAATTAACATAAGGCAAGTCGCTCTCAGCCCCGAGGTCCTCGGTCCCCGCCGTCACTGTTGGAAAGAGCTCCCGCATATCCTCCCAGACTTGCGCAAACCCGCCAAGCCAGGCCGCACTGCTCACCCTCGCCGCCTTAGTCAGGCCCATCCCATGCGGGAGGGTGGCAAACTCACGGGAGTGCCACGCCAATCCACCGCCAGGCAGCAAGTCCCGCAACGCCCCCTGCATCCTCCTGTCATGCTCCTCAGCCGCCTCCCGCATCATCTCCGGCGGCACACCTCGCAGCCAGAACCCCAGCCTCGGGTGGGCACAGAATCGAAGCAGGAGCCCCTGGGCCTGCGCATGCTCAAGCTTGTTCAAGAGGGGTAGGATGCCACATAGCTCCTCCACCTTCTTCAACATCTCCACACTGACCGCCTCTGCCTTCCCCACCGGCACCCCCTAGACATCGATGATATCCAGCTCCCCCCGTGCACCCGGCATCCCGGCCTCGAAGCAATTGGCGTCCCCTTCAGGCGAGAAAGCCGCTGACTTCACCGGCTGAATATCCAGGCCAATCGCCACTGCCTCCTCCATATAAGTCTCATACGCGAGCGCCGCTTCAACCGGAGGGCCCAGGAAGAAAGCGTCATCCAAGTAGGCAAAGATGACCACGCTAGGGTGTCCCTCCTGAACCCGCTCCAGCACCACCTGCAACGGGGCAGCCAAGTAAAGTGGCCCCAGGGGGTCCCCCTGCTGCGTGCCCTCCTTCGACTTGACAAATCGCATCACCGAGCCATCAACGCCCCCCAGCCGAAACCCCAGGTTCGCATCCACCCCATAACAAAGGTCCGTCCATGCCCACAGCTCCGGGAAGTCCCGCTCGATAGCCTCAAACATTGCCTCACGGTGCACCGCATTGAAGGCATTCCTGGCATCTGCCTTAACACAGACCCATTCCGGGTGCCGATCCAGGGCCGCCTGAACAGTGTGGACCCCCAGGTCCGCCCCTCCCTTCACCGCAACCCCAATCTGGGCCGCCCGCAGTCCACCATGGTCATCATCCTGTCGACGCCCACAAAATCGAGCCCTGAGGGCCTTCGCACGCTGCCTGCATATGACCTTCGCCACTAGCTTCCGGAGAACTTCGCCACACGCAATGGGCCGGACGTTGACGCCGAGGTCGTCCTTCAGCAACGCCACTAACCTAGCGCCTGCCAACCACTCCCGAACCCCCGCCGGGGCCCGACCTGCCGCCAGATGGTTGCACACCTCCAACAGTGCATCTCGCCCACCAGAGACATGGACCGCCCACATATGCTCCCAGCGCCACTGAGAGCTGCCCGGTCCCGAGGTCCGCGGCAGATTACGCATTACATCATCGAACGTCTTCTCATCCAGCTCAAGCGCCTGCCCCCGAAGCTCCCGCCGGCAATCCTCTCCCACATCTTGCCTCCTGCCTGTCCTAGCCGGGTGCAACCGCTCCAGCTTCAGCAACGTCTCCTCCGTTGCTGGTGCCAGCTTGGCCAACTCCAGCCTCTTCGCTGCCTTTCCCAGCTGCCCCGCCTTCACCAACCGCACAGCATCTCGCAGCACCCGTTCCTCATCCGCCTCGGCCACAGCTCGTCGATCCCCCGGCACCTCCGCAAGCAGCCCCTCCCACTCGCCACGTAGGAAGCGGGCGCAACGCTCCTTAATGACCTGGGCCACACCCTGCTTCACCCCCTGCTCGACCGGCTGAAGAACCAGGCGCGGGAGTAAAAAGAACAGCTTGTAGGCCTCGACGTCCTCTGTGTCCACCCGCATCCTCCGAAGCGCGACCATCACACACTCGGTGAACAGTCCCCACAACTTCTTCGGCACCATCAGGGAAGGGAAGTCGCTCACAGCACACTCGTCGACACTCAGTCCTCGCAGCCATGTCCACCCCGCCTCTCCAAGCCCATCCGGGTCCCCCACCAAGCTCTCGCCTCCGTGCTGCCCCTGCGCCCGCCCCGCCGCCCGTGGATTGCCCCGGCCCCCACTGCCGCCTCCCCCCTGAGCCGGCGCACAACGCTGAGCATAACTAGCCAGACAGCCCCCACCCCGACCTTGATGCTGCCGCAATCCAGTCTCCGAGAGGATATGTCCACAGCTCTGCTCAGGGCACCGCGTGAGCCTCGCCCGCAGACAGCAGAAGCCCCGATGCGTCAGGATGGCTCCGCCGAAAATGCTCCGTCAGGGCTCATCTGCTTCCTAGGGCCCCCACTGAGCACCCCGGCACCGAGCAGACCACATTCCCCACCCGCTGTCCTGCCCCCTTCCGCCCGCCACTTCCCTCGAGCTGCGCCGACCCACTAGTCCCTCCCGAGGCACCCCCCAATGGTCTCAGTGGCTCCACAGCCCCTCCCTCACCCGCCACATCAGCCCCGCGCTCTGCCCCCACCGTCCTCGTCCCTAACCTTACCCCGTGGACACCCTCACCCGCCACCCCCACGGCCTCCTCACCACCCGACTGTCCCACCGCTACAGCACCACTCCCAAGATCAACGCTAACCCCAGCCGAACGCCCCGACAGTTCCAATCGAAGTGACAGATGAGGGCCCTCCACGCCCTCTCCGCTGCTCACTGCCATCCCATCCGCCAGACCATCCACTCCGGCCCCGTCCTCCCCGCTGACCCCCTCAGTTTCGCCACCCGCACCCGCGCCCGCATCCCCCCGAGGCAGCTGCCGCCAACCCATAAGCAAGCCCTTCTCCGCCTCCCTGCTCCAGCCACCAGCCGTCTTCACCCCGACGCGCCGCCCACCACCCCGCCTGGACAGGAAACCGTCATGATCACCCGGGTCTCTCGGCCTGTCCTCCAGGAACACCTCCTCTCTCTCCGGGTTCCCATCAAGGTACTCAATCACCGTCGCCCCCTCCACAGATGCCCCCCCCCCTAACCGTCCACCATACCAGCTGCGCTCACCTGGCCAATACACCTCCACCAGGGTGCCCACTGGCAACGCCGCTATCGCTGGGCCTACACTCTGCTCAGCCGATCTCCCACCATCAACACGCCTTTCATTATTTACACTATCCGTGACCGCCAAGTCCGCCGCCTGCCCAGCCGCCCCTTCCATATTTACACTATAAACAAACCCCTCATTCGCCCGATTACCTTCATAATCAGAACTCATAGTCATAATTCATTCATTCGAACACTACGCCCAGTGACGCTCACCACCTGCCACCAAGCCGAAAAACCAAAACCAAAATCGAGCCAAAAAACAGCACCCGGAAACTCATCGCCATGGAATCGCAACCGGCCGTGGCCTTAGGAGTCCTGCCTCTCACCCCGGGGGATTGGGCGGGCAGGTGCTGACGCCAGCAGAGGCATCCGTCAGATACAAATGTATCCAATATACTGGACTGTCAGCTGGGTTGGCCTGGATGGGCGCTCTATGCCAACCGCGCGGAGGGCTGTCTGTACAAAAGTAACCGCGCCCCGAAGGTCTCCGGTACCCTCGACCGTTGCTGTTGATGCAAAATCCATCTGCTGTTGGCTCCCCAAACAAATATATGAAACCATGCCTGCACAGGCGCAAAATATGTACACAACTCGAACCACACGTGTGTGCGTGAAACCCAAGACCGGATCTGGACCGTAGAGAGCAACGGCAAGCAACGGCCACCACACCAGAAGTGCGGATTCGTCCTTACGGGCCCGGGTCCAGACCACACCCAACCGACACCACCGCTAACACAACCAACACAATCAACACAAGAAGGAGAACACACAACCAAGGCTCCGATCGGCGAAGGCAGCAGCCAACACCCTGCACTCGAAGGCCTCAGCAGGGAACCCCGAGCGCTATCAGCCGACACCACGCGCAACCCTAGCCGTGTGGGGGGGTCATACCCCTCAGCCGGCAAACGCTCCCCCCTCCATTCTTTGTCCCCCCGCCAATCCGGCGAGGGTTAGGCCCCGGGGGGAGGGCCCTGTGTGTGTGTGTGTGTGTGTGTGCCTTTCAGAGGATTGTTCACTGAAAGTACAACCCGTGGATACGTTCTTACTAACAGTGGCTGAGGACCCCTCCAGGTGCTTCGATGTGCGCCCGGTGTGCGAGGAGCAAGTGAAGGCCCTCGGAGGCGAGTTCCTCAAGGTGCCTGGTTTCGAAAACTACGATGGCAGCGGTGCTGGTGGTTACGCCAAGGAAATCGGCGATGATTTCTTGAAGGCCGAGATGCAAATGTTCAAGGATCAGTGCGCCGAATGCGACGTGGTGGTGACCACCGCATTGATTCCCAACAGGCCCGCTCCCAAGCTCATCTTGGCTGAGGCGGTGGCTGTGATGAAGACCGGGTCCGTCATAGTGGACTTGGCTGCAGAGAACGGGGGGAATGTTGAGGGGTGCAAGCCCGGAGAAACATATACAAACGAGAACGGCGTGACCATCATCGGCAAGTTTCCCATGCAGAACGAGATGCCCAACCAGGCCTCCTCCTTGTTCTCCAACAACTGCTCCAACTTCCTGAAGTCTATGGGCGACAAAGAGACCTTCTTCCTTAACCCGGCTGACGAAGCGGTCAGGGGCACTTGGCTCTTGGACGACGGCGTGGAGCTGGAAAGGTACGCCCCTGACCGGCCCTTTCCCCAGAGTTGGATGCGGTGTACTGGGGGTCGGGACTAAGTCGAACTTGTATGCGAATCGATGCGTGCGAACGTCATGCGGCACAACTGGAGGAGAGGCGGGACGGGGTAGTCCTGCATCGTTGGACGCTCACCGATATTTTGTGAAAGTTTGAGTGCGAGCGCAAATACACGCTAGAACCTCCCTACACGAGGGTGCGTGAAATATAATAGCATTTATCATTGACCTTAAATGCCATGATGCATTGCTGCAGGTACATTCCAGTTCTTGCGTGAAATATAATAGCATTTATCATTGACCTTAAATCCAATGATGCATTGCTGCAGGTACATTCCAGTTCTTGCGCCGCCTCCTCCCCCCAAGGAGCCAGCCGAAGAAGTCGAAAAGGAACCCGAAATGTCCGACGAAACCAAGAACCTCATCAAAGTGTTCACCCAGTGCGTGATCTGGGCCGTCCCTGCCATTGCGCTGGCCTTCGCCTCGAAGGGTGTAGATTTGGGCAACTTGGGCATGCTCACAACCTTTGCATTGGCATGCTTGGCCGGTGCTGCAGCTGTGAAGGGTGTGCAGTCCGCGCTCCATTCCCCCTTGATGTCCCTCACTAACGCCATCTCCGGTCTCACCATCGTAGGCGGCCTGTTCGTATTCCAGGACATGGCCTCCTTCGCCACCGGTATGTTCCTCATCGTATGTATCCATCTCCGGCCTTGACATTTAGTGGGTACAGTGATTTGGCGTGTTGCAAGGCTCTTTTTGCTAAAATAGAAAACATCGATACCACCGATACCACCTTTGGAAATCACATTCATCTTGATCGCTTTCCACTTGATATTAGTATCCCATAGGGGCTGCCACACTCTACGCTCATTTTCATGACAGAAGCACCCAGCAGAAGCTGTCCCGAGACTTGGACCATGGCATGCATTGACAAACTGGGGTTTATGGTGTGCTCCCGCAGCCGCGTGGTGGAAGTGGCTGGGTCCTGTTGCCGTCTTTGTCTCCGCGCTCAACATCGGTGGCGGCTTCACCATGACCGGACGTATGATTGGCATGTTCAAGAGAAAAACGGATGCCCCCAAATACACCGAGGTGTACTCCGTCATCATGGCGGCGGTACTCGCAGGCGGGTTCTGGTATGCACAGGCCGCTTTTGTCGGCTCCGCCTTCCTCATCTCCTCCATCGCATGCTTAACTGGTATCAGCTGCTTGGCCAATCAGGACACTGCTCCCTTCGGTCAGGCACTCGGAACGCTGGGTGTTGGTGGAGCTGTGGCCGCCACCTTTTTCTCCATCCCCTCGGTTGTGATCACGCAAGCCCTTGCCACTGCCGCCGCAGGAGGCCTGCTGGGCTACATCATCTCCGTCAGGAGCGAGGTGACGGATCTCCCACAGCTGGTGGCAGCGTTCCACTCCCTGGTGGGTTTGGCGGCCACTGCCACCGCCCTCGCAGATTTCATGGCCCACAGCTCCATGACCGGTCTTGGGCACCTCGCCTCCGTGTACGTCGCCGCCTGCATTGGCGCGCTCACCATCACAGGCTCGCTCGTCGCATTCGGCAAGCTGCAAGGGCTGTTGTCCGGAGCAGCCATGAAGATTCCTCTGCAGAACCCCATCAACGCAGGCATCGTTGCGGTCACCGGTTTCTTCCTGGCCAAGTTCTTCATGGCCCCTGCTATCACGCCCTTGCTCGTCGGCACCGGCCTTTTTGCACTGCTCGGCTACTTGGTCGCGTCCCAAGTGGGAGGCGGTGACATGCCCGTGGTGATCACGCTCCTGAACTCAGCATCCGGCTGGGCTCTTTGCGCAGAGGGATTCGCACTGGGCAACGCCTTGCTAGTGATTGTGGGGTCCCTGATTGGTGCGTCGGGGGCTATGCTTTCACTGGAGATGTGCGAGGCGATGAACGTGTCAGTCGCACAGGTGCTGAAGATCACATCTAAGGTGAAGCCCGGGGCGGGTGGCGATGGTGAAATCTGCGAGATCGATGGTGACTGCACCGAGACTCTTGTCGAAAGCGTGGCCGAGCACCTTTGCGCTGCAAAGAAGGTGATGATCGTGCCTGGATACGGTCTTGCTGTGGCCAAGGGGCAGTATGCACTGAGTGAGACTGTGAAGTTCCTGAAGGCTGGTGGAGCCGATGTGAAGATCATGATCCATCCCGTTGCGGGCCGCCTGCCCGGCCAATTGAACGTGCTGCTCGCAGAGAGTGGTATTGATTACGACGACGTTTTGGACATGGAGGAAAACAACGAGCCGGAAGACTGGGAGGATATTGACTTGGCATTAGTGGTGGGTGCGAACGACACTGTCAACCCGCTGGCCGAGACAGAGCCCAACTGTGAGATATACGGTATGCCAGTGATCCGTTGTTGGTTGGCAAAGGAGGTGGTGATGTTGAAGCGCAGCCTCGGCGCGGGCTATGCCGCCCTCCCCAACCCCCTCATGTACAATGAGAACTCTCTTATGTTGCTGGGCGACGCTAAGTGCAACTTGGAGTATATGCGGGATGAAGTTCGCACAAAAATGTCTGACACGTGCCTCATAGATCTGTAGAGAGGGTGGCTTGACAATGCAATGTTTAAAGGAGAATCCTCCATATCACAAGCACCAGCATGCGGGTGTGCGTAGATTGCGGTAACCCATGCACATGCACGAACGCCAAGGAGGGTTGAGCGCACGGGGGCATTTCGACCTGGGGGATCAAGGGCGAGGCTCAGTATTCCGCCGTTTTCCCGACGTGGGCTCACCGAGTTCCAGTTGAACCCGAGAGTGAAATTTAAGGGTTCGAACTGGAGACCGCTCGCGCGTGCGAAGCCTTCCAGGTAACGACCGCTAAATCAATACCATGGCATGGCATGCTATCGGTTAGGACACATGCTATGAACAGTTATTGATTGATACAGGGTGGGACAAATTCCCCAAATGGGGACTGTATTAATTAGGTATTAAATTGGGGTTTTGGGAACTAATTTATTGTTATGGTTTTTGGATGCTGTGTAGGATATGTGTATTTTGCGGGGTTTGGTGCAAAATTGTGAACTTTGGTGTTTTTTACGAGCCAAATATGTTACTTTGAAGTTTTTGGACGAGCATAGGTAATGGCGTATAAATAATAGTGTACCGGTATGTTAGATTAAAGATCACACACACACGCTGCGCGCACGCACATGCACCCACACACACACATTTATCGTAGTATATACTTTAAGAGTCCGAATGGCAAGTCGGTAAATAACTTGATGATAATTGTCCAAAGATTTACAATTTCAACAAATGACGTACATAACATCTAGAAGACGCTTAATGTGAACAACATCTTCCAAATATCATATACAACAACATTTTCAAATTATTGAATGGAGTCCGAACAAATATATATTACAATATCACCATGTTACAAATACCATTTGATCAGCAACTACCTAGTGTAAACGGCCGGCGAGATCCGATATGATTACAACCTTGTTGGTTGTTGATTTGCCGGGGGTCCGCGTCAGCATACTAATTTAATAGATCTTGTTTTTGTTCCAGCGTACAAAAACAACCAAGCGAATTATTAGAACTTCGGGATTTGCAAACATCGTTTTGGGGGAAATTGATTATTTGATTTATACAACAATGATATCCAGACGAGGTAGTTTGCGTCGTCATTCTAGCCTCAATACTATATTCCGTAGACAGCTGATGGTTGATTTAATTTTGTGCGAAACGCTTCCATCTCAGTATTTCTACTGCCTTATCATCTTGATTGTATACATCACAAAGTCTGAGGGACCGTACACCCCGGCAAAGTGTCGTTCCCTTATCCTACACCAGAATCAACCAGTGACCATTACACGTATCTTAACCCGTCCGAGACGTCATCACGCAATCCAAGCCGGGCGAGACATCATCATTCCCCGCACTGCTGACGGTATAACGCTTCGAGGACGAAAATAATCCCGAATGACCAGCAGTCAACTCCACGGACACGGCATCCTTCTGAATGTCGCTGGCACGCTTCGGGTCATTGTCCTTTGATATTCTGCTCCACAATAACTGGAAGGCGGGCTTGAATTTTGGATTGAATTTAGGAAGATTTTGCTGTTGCTTAATGGACGAGTCTCTTGAAAACCCGTCCAAAAGTTAATTATTAAAAAACACGAAAAAAGATGTACGTAACGTCTAGAAAACAAGTAATCTCCAATAAATATACGGTTATATACGAGTCGTTAAGATTAATTGGAAACCTCCTCGGCTTCAACTTCTTCCCATTCATTGGGATCTAAAAACTCATCCGTTCCTAAAATCAGCTCCCTTCGAGCTTTATGAACTCTGTCTGCATCACATTCAGGAGCCTTTCTTTTAAGAAGGGCAGCCTGCTCTGCAACCCTAGCAGCACCACGAGCAGAACTCTCAGGGGGGGTTTCGAACTGTGACACAGGGGGAATTTTTTCTCTCACTCTTACAGGGGTCTCTACAGTAACAGGACCATCGGTCATGATCGTAGAATCGTCGTGGATGACAATTCTGGACGGAAGACGATCACAAGCTTCTGCAACTTCTCGATCTCTATTTTTTGTGACATCGGTTGCGATAGAGTTCGAGTACTCAAAGCCATCATCATCCTCGTCGGTGTTGACGTAGTCGGACTCGGATTCGCCCTCATACTGCTGAACGGCCAAGATCGTCTGGCTCGTTCTGCACCTACTGTTGTGAATCCTGCGACAAGCCCAAAACAAACAGACGTTTACGCACACAACAGCACGACATAAGCTAAAGGAGGGGACAGAACGACAGTAGTTTTCATACCTGCTTGGGTCGAAACGTGTATTTTCAGATGGAAACAAAATGTTTGTAATATCTCCTTGAACAACGTTTTTTGGTAAGATAATCGTGCGCCACAAAGATTCCAAACGCGGTTCAGATAAACCCCGACTCTCGATGACAAACCGTGTAGAGAAGAAATATCGTCCCGACCGAATCATCCGCAAAACAGTTGCCATGAAGGATGGGAAGCCGCGTTTCATTTTAAAACGACGAAACATGTCCGCCTTGCTCATGATGTTGTTTTCGGTAAGTTCGCAGCGGCCTTTCAAGTCTCCCTTGCCCAATACTAAGTACAGGTCGTCCCCTTTTTTCTGCATCTCCTCAGTTACGTTCATTGCCCAGGAATTAAAGTTAGGAGCTTTGTGGTTTTTGCGACAGTAACCAATCATTCCTATTTTGGTGTGAAGACCATTTCCATTTAAATGCTTTACGCAAACGTTCCAGTAAGAATGATTCTGCCCAGTAAACCCAAGCTTTTTCTTAATCCCTGCGTGAAGTTGAGCTTTAGTTTGATTTGACCCAGCAACACCCTGCGCATGAAGATTCAGTTCTCGATCACCATTTTCAGAACCCACGTAGAACCACGAACAATTTTCCCTTAAAAAGCAATTCAACTTCTCGAAGTCGTCGTCGCTCAAGTCTTCCGCGATACGGCTTACAGTGATTGAGTATTCTGAGATCTTGGGTTCTTTGTCTCCTTTGTCCTCTGTGTTGCTGTTTTCAATGGGCTTTTAGACGGTGACTTTTTGGCGGGGGGTTTCTTTTTGCGGGCTGCAGGCATGACTTCGTCATCAGACTCGCCGCTTACTTCTGACGAGAAAGCATCCGACATTAGCTCTGACAATTCTGAGTTGGATGAATAGACAGGAGGTACTGTAGGTTCCTCCTCCTCATCACTACTCAAAAAAACACGCTGCATTCTTCTAGTCGTAATATTCACTTTTGATTTCTGCACACAAGCACCATTTCCTGTAAGCATTTCATGTTAAGACCACCTATTGTAAGCATATCTACGTACTAGAAGCAATTCATGTCAACGCATTGCACTACTCACCATTATTTAATGAAAGATCTTGGGAGAATGTTGTGATCGAAGGTAGATAGCAGGTTTGCAAGGGCAATTTTCGAAAATTTCAACTGTCGTCAGGTTTCCGATTAGAGTGCTGTAGCCCTCTCGTCCTGCCGAGTTTGCATATTTCACTACTATTTGCTGCTTATCGTATTGCAGCTCGACCACGGTACCAAAAAATAGATAGTCAAAATAGGTTGTGTTAGAGCATATAAAGGCTTCCCCACTAAAGCTTACAGTGTCTGTTAAACAAATATCTATTTTATTGAAGTCCGAAATAAACAGCCTTCGGTACTCCTCCTTCAAGAATTTTGCTAAGTTTACACGTTTCTTTCTTATCTCTTCGTCTTCTCGATTCCTCTTATTGCTTTCTTCGCGATCTGCAATGAATTTTCTAACCCGAAAAACACGATTCAAGACGGATTCTGGCACTGTAGACATAGCCGCTTTCAAAAAGTGTTACGCATTGTTAACTTCAACAGAGGTTAACCGCTCACATCCTTATTTTCCGTATTTTCCGAACAATCGATATCGCACAATTCATATTCCGCATCGAATCGATATGTCATCAAATATGTCACGCAACACCCAACCATTCATGTGACACAAGCCTGGAGTCTCAATCTCAAAGTTATTAAGTAATAATACTTATTAAAACCTGAATTTAAAAAGTCACACCACGTGCACACAAATTAAAATTTTAAACTCCCGTTTTCGCAAACCTTTAAGTTTTCCCAAACTAAATGCATTAACATCATAATATTCAAACTACCAACTAATTTTTTTTTTAAATTATTTCCTGAAAGTTTGGGTGCCCCTTAATGCAGGGATAGTGCAGCTTAACCCCACAGTCATGACGATTGCCTGGCACAAGGCAAGGATTACACGAAGACCTAGACTAGGGTCACCGCTTTCCACTTTGACGTATGCAATGGATATTTGAACGATGAACTGGTTCACAGGATAAGCAGCTGCAGCCGGTCCATTGCATCCAGCTTGTAAGGGGCAAAGTAAAGGTGCAGCATCCCAGCGAGCCATGCGATGAACATACCATAAGCAATTCCCGTAGCCTCCCCTCCAACAGCAGTCACAAGCACAACCATTGACGACTGCAACACGCGCCGAGCGATCTCCCAGCACTTGAAAAGGTACACACAGCACACACCGCACATACCGTGTTAGAGGCATCCTCAATAATGATCCCCATTAGCAAAAGGAATGCACGGAAAATAACAAAAGTGAGGTGAGGGTGGACAAGAAGAACCAGGGGCCGTTGATGGAGGGACCATAAGAGTGCCCACCCTCATATGAAATAAGCTAAACAAGCTGATGAACACACACCAGTCTCGAGCGGCACCCATTTCTATATGCCGACGAAGTGCATCCACCCAACCGACCGTCCATGATGCTTGAGTCGATCTCAACCGAACAACACAAACGCTGCGTCACGTAAGCATGGCAGGGCATCAGCGCTGCAGCGCCCCAGGGCGCTTTCCTGCAGCCGCCCCCTCGAGCGTGGGGTGGCACATGCGCGTTCACCCCACGCCACCCACGCAAGGTCTAAGACATGCCACTCGCATTCCCCTTAACTGCCAATACGGATAATAATAATACGGATCTTCCATCAGGTCGAAGAACTGGCCCAGAGACTTGGCATGGTTGAATTCGTCGAGCATGGTGCAGGGTACCCATTCCGTTTCCCCAAAGTCGCCGACGTCCGGCTTTTACACCATCTTGACTCGCACGACGCCGGGCCAGGGTGGCCTGTCACCGCCTTTCTCGCCCGCGGGGACGGGACGCAAGGGGCAGCCAGAGAGGGCGCTCGATCCCATCTCGATCCACACGGCCCGCTCATGCGGCCCCTCTTCTCTGACCTCACGGGGCTCACCAGGGTGGCCCAAGGCTCGCGCCTCGTCGTCGCTAAGCTCCCTGAAGGTGTCCCATTTCAAGTATATGCCGACCCAGCTAGCTCCCGATCTCGTTATCATCGCCATCATCGTCATCATCGTCATCTGCCCTCGTCGAAGCCTTTGCCGGCAAGGCCGCTGTCTCAGCACCCGCCATCTCCGACGAATCCGTAGCTGTCTCCGCCACCGCCGTATGGGCCACCGCCATTGTCGTCTTAATCCCCGCCCCCGCCGTCACAGTCATCACCACCGTCGTCTCTGCCAACTTCAGCTCCTTCACCGTCACCGTCCCCGTTTCCGTCGTCTCGCCACCGTCGTCCCCACCGAACCCGTAGCCGTCTCTACCACCGCCACCGACCGCTGTCTCCGCCTCTGCCGTTGTTTCCGCCGCCACCGCCTCTGCCACCCTCGTCTCTGGCAACGCCCCCGTCGCCGCCGTCTCTGCCACTGTCGTCTCCGCCGCCGCCATCATCTTCGCCGCTGTCATCTCCACCGCCGCCGACTTGGGCCGTCGGGGACTTCTGTCTGAACCGTGCCTCCTCCGGAGTTTTGAACGAGGCATGAGGTGGGAGCTTAACTCGAAGAGGACCTGGTCCTGCAGGTTGACGAACGTCCAGTGCCCTAACAGCATCATGCTTCTGACGTGGAGGGGTAGCTCAGACAGCCTTAGCCGAGCCTTGACGTGGCGCCGGAGATAAGACATACGTAGGAAGAGCATGGTGGGGAACCCGAAGGTGTACCAAACGATCGTGAATATCGCTAGGAACGCGGACAGCTTCCACGATCTGTCGAAGCACTGCACGCTGACATCCAGCCGGACCCAGTTCTCCCTCACTGCAGAGATGTCCTCGTCCACGTAAGCCACGGCCTCGCAGTCAAAGAGCTACAGCAAGCACCCAGTTCGGGAGGTGAGTGAGCGACTAAACAACACCGCTCGGTCTCAGGGAAGATATCCGGCTGGTGGCGCAGAGCAAAGTGGCTACTATCCGACAGTCCTTCCCCAAGGACTATATTGAAATTTAGTCCTTGGGGAAGGACTAGCGCCGTCGATTTTTTTGGGACGACCTTGCCAATACTAGTGACCCTGTGGCTCGGTTTGTGTCATCAACATGACCTAAACTAAGTCCCTTAATGCCCCATTGGCCACGGGATGGCGCATGTTGCTGTCGGTGGACGCCCATGTGGCATGCACCCTACCATTTCCATGAAATTCATTCTAATCGCCAAGCTGATTTCAGTACCTGATTTTCATGATTTTTTTGGGAGATCTCTAGGTACCAGATAGGTGCCGCAAGTGGCAATATTGCACAAGTATAGGCTACCCAATAATAGACGGGCGTGGCAGTGAGTTGGGATTATGCCATTGGTCGCTATATGGCTACTGCTCGGTGGTACTTGTCATATTTATATCAGCGGGAACTGCTTAAGTATGGGGCCACATTGCCCGAATTGCAGCTTTGCATGGCCCATATCAGGTGGTCTATGCGACATATTTCCAATAGTGAGCATAGTGATGCATACATATGACTTCAAACTATACCTCGGTATTTTTTAGGGAATTTTCCAACCATTAGGGTGCGTGTTATTGAATATTTTGCTCGAATTTTGGGTAGAAAATTGTCATAATTCGGCATTTTCGTCTTAGTGGTGGTGTTTACCATGCGCCGAGAGCATAATATATCGTCATTATAAGCCATTTACGGTTATGAACCTTTACATTGGGTCATAAACTTAATGTGTGGGTGGTGGTACACCACCCCCTATCCATCTAAGGGGCCAATAGGGGCCATGCCGCCACTAGTCCTTCCCCAAGGACTACTGTAGCCAAATGAATTAAATTTAGAGCATGCCATAGCCCTAAACCGCGGCTAGATTACGAGTACCCAAACTTTGAAATTCGACTTCCCACAACGATAGGCACTTAGGTTGTGTCCCAAAGGATTTTTTGAAGCATGGTGTTGGGTCTAGGACCCAATAATCCGGCCGTAATGTGCAGTTCCGCCTAGTCCTTGGGGAAGGACTAGTGGCCCGGATAGTAGCCAAAAGAAAGCAGCCAGGGGGATAACACCGGGGGGTGGAGGGAGGGCACAATCATAGGGAGGGTCTGACCAATCAGCCGTGGAGGGGGCGTGAGGGGGAGAGCTTGCACAGTGCGGAAAAATCAGCCACGTGTGGAGGGGGCGTGAGGGGAGAGCTTGCACGTGCGGAGAAATCAGCCATGTGGAGGGCGTGAGGGGGAGAGCTTGCACGCGGAGAAATCAGCCATGTGGAGGGGCGTGAGGGGAGAGCTTGCACGTGCTTAAAAATCAGCCATGTGGAGGGGGCGTGAGGGGGGAGAGCTGCACATGGCAGAAAGAAACATGTGGAGGGGGCGTGAGGGGGAGAGCTTGCACAGTGCGGAGAAATCAGCCATGTGGAGGGGGCGTGAGGGGGGAAGAGCTGAAAATGCCTTTCAGGCCCTGAAAACGACTTTTCAGGCCCTGAAAATCATTTCTGGCCCTGAAAACGACCTTTCAGGGCCTGAAAATGTCTTTCAGGCCCTGAAAATCATTTCTGGCCCCCAAACCGACTTTTCAGGGGCTGAAAATGCCTTTCAGGCCCCGAAACCGATTTTTCAGGGCCTGAAAATGCCTTTCAGGCCCCAGAAACCGACTTTTCAGGGCCTGAAAATGCCTTTCAGGCCCCGAAACCGACTTTTCAGGGCCTGAAAATGCCTTTCAGGCCCCGATGCTGTTTTTGCTGCTTTTAGGGGTCTGTAACTAGTTGCATGCCTGGAATGGGGCCACGATAGACCCTAGCTAGTATCCAACCTTACTGCTCGAAATCGGTCGGAACTGGCCTCAGACGAAGTTTGGTTTTAAGATCTTGCAAGGCATGCTTGGGTCGAAAAGCCAGCTGGAGCCCCCCGTGTTAAGGGAGTCGAATACTGCATTTTGAAGACGTTTGGGAGTATTTGCCGGAGCCCTTCTACCAAAAAAATGGGTTTCTTAACGTAGAAATTGCGCAAATGTAGCCAAAAGTACAGCTCTCCCCCTGCAGTATTCCGTAAGTTATCACAGGTCCGTGGTTGAACGCGCGGAGTCGTTCAAACCGCACTAAGATACCAAATGTGCCAGAGGCACTACGACATATACTCGGAATGATAGCGTCTTGGGATAGAGACGAGGGCCACTCGAAAAACATGCTTGAAGACTTGATCGGGCAGTTGACGGTCATAACGAGAGAGCTCACTTCGGAGCTTGTAGACTGTAAGGTACGGAAGACATCTGGAAGACATCCCGAATACGTTCCGAGTACATTCCAAACGTCTTCCTTAATTACCTTTTATTTGGTGATTTTGCAGGATGTTCCTAAGCTTCAAAATCTGGTGGATGAGTTCTTCAAGTCACTCGAGCGCGATGGCTCACCTGACTGGCTGGTCATCAACACGCATTTGCTTTCCCACTTCCCCGACCAACTCCTCATGTATGGTCCAATACGGGGGACATGGATGTACGTGTTCGAATCATTCAACGGGAAGATTCGAAGGTGGGTGAAGAACAATGCATATCCGGTTCAGAGTGTTATGCAAGGCTTCGGGCGGTACCGGATGGTGCATGTGGTGCGAGGGTTAATCTTGGTACTTCGTCGCCGGCGGGAGGCAACCACCAATCCCACCCGGCCACCCGTGCTCCCGTTCTTGGCCACCGCACCGTTGAGGGCGCCGAACACCGTGGTTTTGGGAACACAAGGCAAGCGCCATGTACTCTCCCGCGCTGAAACGAAAGCGCTGGAGGTGTGGATGCATGGCAACGTGCCCCAATATACCGCAAGTTGAAGGCAAGGTTCGACGACTACGTCGCCTACTGCAAGAGGTAAGTACGAAATGAAACCCATAAGGTGCCCGGAAGACGTTTTGTGTATCTTCTAGGCATCTTCCACACGTCTTCGGTAAATACATGTATGCCCGCAGCGCAGCGGGCATGCCCCAGCGCTGCGGGCATGCCCCAATCGATGTGTAGCGCAGAGTGTCGAGTTTCAGAGGGTTATCAACAGAAGTCGAGGCAAGATCGAATCTTGGAAGCGAGCAGGTACGATTTCGCCAGAAATCGCCGGCGAAACGAAAGCGACGACGCTTGCGTCACGCCTTGACGATGTCACGTCGCGATTTCGGGTCACGATGCCACGACCTGGTCATGACATCCTTCCCACCCAGTGTTCAGTAGGCTTTATCCCTATGGACGAGGTTCACGATATTCGAAGTGAAGGCACGTTACAATATTGAAACATGCTGAAATTAATTTTACCTTTAAAAGGTGAACGCTAGGGAGCTCCTTTAGTTCGCGGTGGAAATATGCCTGCGACGAGTTTCCGTGGGGGGAAACGAGGATTACAAACGGTGCAAATGTGAAGAAAACATGTGAAGTCAAGAAGAACGTGAAAGAAGGAAACTTCAACGCTTCATTGCGTAGTGTTGAAGACGGAAAAAAGTGGGGAAGAGGGCATGTTTACCGAATGGAAAGAAGTCAAACAATGAAGGCCAAGGCGTTAAGGGAGCTTAAAGTCTAGCCAAAGATGTCGACGAGGGTACACGAAAGAAAAATAGACTAGTAAACAGTCTAGAATATATCAAATATATCAAAATAATACCGTAGAGCACGAAGCAATAGGTATTCAACGGAGCTTAACCGGCTCTTGAAGTGTAGTCGAAAGCCGATAAATTCAGGGGTCGCTCCACTAGAAAGTTGATTTATATATTTTCCCCAAGAGAAAATCGTGTGATGGTTGTATAATTTCTGCCGTGACGTTCACCCCCTGAACTTTTCATCGTAAGTCTCCCACCAACTGCCGGAACTACTGAATACGAGGTACAAGTTATTTGCGTTTTCAATTATTATCATTATTATTTTCATTATTTTCATTAGTCGGGGCTCGAGTCGGGGGTGACACTCTCACAAGTCAGAGCCTCCGGGCGGCGATTTTCTCCCGATTTTATCGATTTTCGCACCGAAGGTGCATCTATTCCTCTCGTCCGAAAATGGAAAAAAAACACACACACAATTCTCCACATCCCATGATTTACATCACACATTCCATGCATGTTCCATATTCAACACAAGTATGTATTCAAAGCTCAAATCGCAACGGGCGACGACACGGACCAATTTTCGATCTGATGATCAGCAAACGATAACGATGACATCGCCATCGCATTCGTGTACATTTACCACGACGCCACCCACGCCCCATGGCATGGCATAGCATTGGCATGGCATGGCATGACATGGCATGGCACTGTCGCACACTGCGGACATCTCACATGCAAATGGAACTCAAATCGAAACCCACACAGATTTTGTTTCGTCCAGAGAACAAATTCCTTTCATTCGTCTGTCACGCCATCATTCCCATGCGACACGTTGCGCTGGGTCGTCTGTAAATTGTTGATGTTAAAATATGAAATGCATCGCTTTATTTGTTAAATTGAATATGAAATAGAATGTCGAGATGTTAAATACTGAACATCGATGGTTGATGTATTAAATATGGAACAATTTTGATGTGTAAAATATGGAACAGGTTTCTGTGTTAAATATGTAACATAGTGCTGTTGCGTTAAACATCGAACATATTGTCGATGTGTTAAATATGGAACATATTGTTGATGTATTAAATATGGAACATGTTGTTGATGTGTTAAATATGGAACATGTTGTTGATGTGTTAAATATGGAACATATTGTTGATGTATTAAATATGGAACATATTGTTGATGTGTTAAATATGGAATATATTGCGATGCATTAAATATGGAACATGCAATTGATGTATTGAATATGGAATATATTGTTGATGTACTAATATATTAAATATGAAACATTTGTTGATATCGTCGATTAAATATGAAACATATTCGTGATAATGTTTTGAATATGAAACGAATTGTTAAAGTTGAATATGTCACAAAAGACACTACCAAAATAAACCAAAATATTGCCATGCCATGACACTGACACTGACATCTCACGTGCATACCTGCCGACCGAAGCAAGTTGACCATGCAGTTCGCGATGGAAGTGGCTGTAAAGCTCACACACAGGTTCAACGGCGAGTTCCGGGCGATTTGTACAGAAAAGGGGGGTGCAAAACGCGCTTTGCTGGTCCGCTGTGACTGCTCACAGCAGCAGGGGGGTGACCAACCATGCATCTCCCGCGATGTGGGGTGGACGCTGGGAAGCGCGACCGACAGACGCGTGCCGAAATGCTGAGGGGTCGCGATTGGTGCAGCCCGTGTGTACTCCCTGCATGGATCCCGATCGCACAGGCGCAGATGACGCAGCGACAGCTACCAGCCCCACTGGTGACGCAGAGGCGCAGCTGCGGGTGAGGCCCTCTCCCCAGACGCCAGCGGCTACTGCGGACTCGGCCGCTGCGCAACCCATGGGCACCTGGGCCGCCCCCGACGCAGCGACAGCTACCAGCCCCACTGGTGACGCAGAGGCGCACTGGCGGGTGTGGCCCTCTCCCCAGACGCCAACGGCTACTGCGGACTCGGCCGCTGCGCAACCCATGGACACCCGGGCCGTTCCCGACGCAGCGACAGCTACCAGCCCCACTGGTGACGCAGAGGCGCAGCTGCGGACAGGCATGAACCGCAACGCAGCGACACCTACCAGCCCAGGTGTGTGCAACCTCATTCAGTCCGCTGACGCTGTGCAGTTCAGACACCCTAGATTTATTGCGCTTGAAATCAGGGGTACCTGGGTGGTGGGATCGCACAGGCGCAGATGACGCAGCGACAGCTACCAGCCCCACTGGTGACGCAGAGGCGCACTGGCGGGTGTGGCCCTCTCCCCAGACGCCAACGGCTACTGCGGACTCGGCTTTTTATTATAATGTCCTGCGCGGAGCGGCTTTTTATTTCAGTGCTAATTCAGAAGTAGAGACCCTTTGGCGACAAGCTCACAGCAGTTGGTAACAGCAGATTCGGGAGACAGGCGACTCCAGGGACACCCACGGTGTACTGGCGGACCCTCTTTCCTTTTTATACTTGGAGGTGCTCACACGGAAAAAGGCTCCCAGTGGCGGCGGCGGCGGATCAGCACTGAATTACTACTTAATGTGTGGTCTTTTATTATCTTGCAATATATATCCTCAGCTTGACTACCTTGTTCAACAGCGAATCCAGGGGCACCCACGGTGCACTGGCCTAACTGTAAACAAGTGTGCGTCACTAAGAGCTAATTAGCGACGGCATCAGCTTGGACACCGACAGCGACGGGGCGAATCAGCAGTGCATGGCCACCTTTATGAGTGGTTCCTATCCTGCGGTCCCTCTAGTTGACCACCTTGTCCAAACGGTGAATCCAGGGACACCCCCGGTGTACTGGCCTAACTTGTAGGCAAGTGTGCGACCTAGAAGCTAATTAGCAGCGGCATCTGCCTGGGGTGACTAATTAGAAGTGGATCAGCAGTGAATCACTACCTGAATGAGTGGTCTTTTATCTTGCGGCTCCCCTGACGGTACGCATACCACCTTGTCTGACGGCGAATCCAGGGACACCCACGGTGTACTGGCCTAAGCTTGAAGCAGGAGTGTCTCCAGAAGAGGATTAACAACGGCATCAGCCCTGGAGGCAGCGAGTGGGTCAACCTTATATATTACTTACTGTTCTGGCAACAATATTTGGTGAATTCAGGCGTGATCTACGCACTGGCTCAGCTTGGAGTACTGTTGGTTATTTTTAGAATACCTGCGGATCAACCGCTGACACTCTCTTAGCCCTCTTGCGGCTCTTGGCAACTTGTGACCCTCGGTGAGGCCCCTATGACACCGGCTACCTTCTTGATGAGCAGTGGCGTTGCGAATCCAGGGGTGCTCAGCACACTGGCTTAGCATTTGGCCCTGCATAGCAGCCTACACTTTTGGTTATCTGGCTGAGAACGAGTTTCCATGATAACTTTTGTGCTCTTAATGAGCAGCGGCGTTGCGAATCCAGGGGTGCTCAGCACACTGGCTTAGCTTTCAGCTCTGCATAGTGACGTTCGTTTCTAGTACCTTGGCGGAGAACGAGTTCCCATGACAACTTCTGTGCTCTTGATGAGCAGTGGCTCTGCGAATCCAGGGGTGCTCAGCACACTGGCCTAGCCTTAAGCCTTTTTCCACACGAATATCCTGCATCCGCCGCTGATCCAGAGCGCCGAGACATATTGTTACGCCCTTGGGCCTGTGCTGGTCACACGCGTCTCGCCCTCCTGCTTGTTCAGAACGGTGGGAATCCAGGGGCACTCAGTGCACTGGCCTAAACCAGCCTGAATTAAGCCTGCATCCTGCTGGTGAACGAGCTTTACGCTGAGAGAGGGCACACCTCCTTCGCCCCACTCGTTGAGCATTAACATAGCACTTGACCACGGAGGGTGAGGCAGAGTTGAGCACCGCCGCTGTCCAGTCCTCAGAACGCGAGGCACGGCGATTGGCTCGGGAAAGGAACACTCAGAGGCGGATCACTGGCTATATGAGCACAGGAGGATCGGCTCCAGAATCCAGTCCCTCTACACCAGCATCACCAGCAGCAGTAGCAGCAGCAGCAGCAGCAGCAGCAGCACTTGGAAGAGGAGTTGCAGCTTCAGTGCCCGCAGCCAGCGATTTTCTTTTCGCACTCGATAGCTTAGACAACATGGAACAGGATGACAGAGACAGTGATGGACTTGACAAAATGGACTCGAAACTCCGCTACACTGGTGGCAAGAACGAGGATAGGGCAGCTTTCATCAGGCGTTTTGTGGAGATGGTTGGAAGAGTGCAGCGAGCTCATGAGTCCAGGATACGCAGGCACATGAGGTCAGCAGCTTTCCAGGGGCTCAGCCCACAGGCGAAACAGGCCCTGAAGGACTCTAAGCCAGATTACAGGTCATTATATGGGATCTCCTGCCCTCGATTTTGGCAGGGGATGATCATGCCACCTCGGTCGCTTACGACTGGTGGTGCGCTGCGTACTTGAAAAACGGTCTCATGGCTTCCCACGCGTTTCACGTCTTGAAGGACATCTCTGAGAGGGACTCTTTCCAGGGTTCTGTGCGCTGTGCACTGCCCCCTGTTCATGAGATGAGGCCAGGGGAGACATGGGCAGTCTGCAGAAAGTATCAAGATAACGATGCTGATGGTGAACCGTCTGACGAGTGGGAAATGGAGGGAACCTCGACCAAGGGTCTCACAGGCACGGATGGTAGTGAAGATGCTCACTATTTCTGGGCTCTGAGGGCTTTCGTTGCAGAGCTTGAGGCCAAGTTTCTCATGAAGGGCACCAAGGAGAAGGAGGACCTGCTGGTGGCCAAGTCGCAGACCCCTGAGCAAGATGGCATCGCCTATGTAAAGAGCTGCCGCCGTAGGGAGTCCGCGCTCAACACTGGCAAGAGGGTGGAGGACTCCATCATCAGGCAGGACATTGAAGAGTGCGTCAAGGGGCTACGCATCAAGGAGTACAAGGAGCGCGTATCAGAGCAGCTACGAGTCAGCCACCCCGCCCCCAACAAGGTGACGTGGGAGGACCTGGAGGTTATCGTAGAGGTACAGGACAAGCTGAAGAACGACGCCGAGGCTTGGGCATTGACCCTCCAACGAGAACTCCAGCGCAGGTCAGGCTGCGTCTACTCCTGTTACGAGGCGAGGCAGCTGGGACTTGACCTCCTCGAGCTGGTGGCTGCCATCAGGCGTTCCGGTTCTGCCAGGAGGACTGGGGATAGGCGTAAGGACCACAAGAAGAATGAGCTGGCCCAGCCTGCCAACGATGACGTGAAGAAGCCACCGAGGGAGGCGAACAATGCTGAGAGGGACAAGTCCACATACAGCAAAGTTCCACCGCCTGACACCACCAAGGACAAGCAGTGCAAGTGGCGTTTCACGCGCTTATGGCACACCCCGGAGCGCTGCTGGACTGGGTGTCGCGACTCCCACGTGCCCCCGGACTTCCACAAGAATCGGTAGAACTCAAAGTTCCCGAACGAGGTCAAGAACGCCAGGCTGCGCGAGTACAACATCGCGCACCGCTTCGACAAGCACAAGATGGGCATCACCACCGAAGCAGGGAACATTTCCTATGGGGATTGACCGGCCTGGGGCCGACTGAAGTCCTCAAAAAACGGACCCTGGCCGATGGTGGGCCGAAATGATTTTATTGGGTGGGCCGATTCACGCGATAGCAAATTTGTTGATTAAATTGGCTGGGCCACGTGGCCGAAAGCTGGCCGAGTCTCGATTGGGCGCTCTTCTTCAACAGTTATCCACGAAATACGCACTTTTCGTTACATTAGCCAAACTGGTGCGTAGAAAATATTGAAAGCGACTTTACAATAATGAGGGGCTTTTTTACGTTCATAGTCTAGAGATAGATGCATCCGAAATCGACAATTAGTGGGCCATTTTACACGAGCATTTGAAGGGAAATAAGTGCTGGCCGATCTGGCCGACGTTTGGCCGAAAGAAATGAGATTCCTGGCCGGTCTGGCCGAAAGCGGGCCTAAACGTGTTGAAAAAGCGGGCCGATTGTCATTTTGCGAGGAAATGCTCCCTGCACCGAAGAGTGGCTCAAGCTGCCGGAGGCCAAGCAGCAGCAAGTGGCAGCCAGTGCCGAGGTGAAGGAGAAGCTCGCTGCTGAATTGTCAGCTCTGCAGGCAGCAGCAGTGCCAGCCAAGGGAGGCAAGAGCACAGAGGCGCAGGCTCAGTCAGAGGCGAGCGATGACGACGCGGAGTACCACTCCAACTTCAATGAGCGAGAGGAGTACGACGTGGAGCTGCAGGCCAGGGTCGCAGTTGCCCTGGGGAGCACGCAGAAGATGCAGGGCTTGCCGGTCAAGACGCCTGAGGAGTTTGACAAGAACGCTCAGGTGCCCAGAGCTCTTCCTCCCAACGTCCTCAGCAGCAGGAAGTTCCACTTGCTGGCGTCCAATATCCGCAGCTCAATGCGGACCTGCTCGCAGATTGCTGCAATCCTGCTGTCCCAGCGTGCCATCGATCTCCCGAAGGACATCGAGAACCTTCTGGCCCTTGAGGAGCTTGAGAGCAATGAGCCCGTGGACACGGTCGTGCAGCCCACCGAGGTCAACGAGCACCAGCTCAATGACTCCGCTGCCACGACAGCTGCGCAGGAGGTGGAGACGGGGTCAGCAACATGCGCAGCGTACCAGGTTGACGAGGAGGTGCCACTGGATGAGATGCCAGACGGCGTGGTCGACAGTTCCGCAGCCCGGTGCGCAGCCGCTGCCTGCGTGAGCGACCTGGGGGTGGTCGACTTCAGCGAGCACGGGCATGTGCGGGCTGGTACCATCAAGACCCGCGCCTATGACGCGCTGAGGGAAAAGATGAAGCAGCACCTGACCGAGGAGCAGACACTGCTGATGGCGCAGGTACAGCCGATTTGCAAGCTTCAGAACGCCACTCTTCATGAGGGCTTGGCGTTGGTGTCCTCCGGCGATGAGCTTATGCTCTACCGGGCGATTCTCATGGACACGGGAGCCAACTGCGACACCATCTCCATCGCTGTGGTCAGGCGACTGGGGCTCACGGTGTACGAGGCCAGCACTGGCGCCAAAGTGACCAGATGTGACAATAGCCCGACAAAGTTCACGCACTATTGTCATGTAGATGTCATACTGGCCGGCCGCAGGCACACCGCACATGACGCTTCACCGGCTGCATGCCTTCGTGACGTTCGAGCCCGAGAACTCTTGGGACTTGCTGGTGGGCACCGGGCCACTCAAGAACTCCCTCATGATCGATATCAAGCTTGGGAGTGGCGTGGCTGTGTCCCATGCGCCCTCAGTCCTGGGCATGGATACCCAGGCGATGCTTCCGCTGGTAGACATGACGCCACCCAAGCGCCCCAACAGCGCCAGGCGAGTGGACCCCATCGTGTGCTTGACGACGGAGATCTTTGGCCAAGATCTGGTGTGCGGGTGGCCGTCACACCGTCCTCCCAGTGCAGGGGAGGAGAGGATAGCCGCCTCTGGGGTGCGCTCTGAGCACATTGATGACATCGAGGCGTCGCCTGTGCCGTCACTTTCGCCTTCGCCATCAGAGCCTGGCGAGCTCCCACCGGCAGCACTGCGGCAGCGAGCCCGCACCTGGACCTGTCCCATCGACGAGCGCCGGAGGAGTGCGCTGCCACCATCCACTGGCAAGTACCTCGCAGGAGGAGTCGGAGCGCGTTCTCGAACGCTTCTGTGCGAACCCGCTCCCTTGGGAGGGCGGTAGGGTCAGACAATTTTGGGACGACCGGGCGAGCGACGTCACTCCCGAGTACAGATGGAAGAACCAAAGGCTGTACCGGGACAGGAACGACATCGCGCGGCTGTGCCACATCGTCAAGCATTCCGATCAAAGCCTGCCAGATCCACCTTCCGACATGCATGTCTGTGTGGAGTTCGCCCGGTGTCGCGAACAGAAGTGGGTGAGGGAAGATCAGCTGAAGTGGCCTAACTGGCTGGGCATTGATCAAAAGCTGTACCAGGACGAGGAGAGTGACAAGTGGTCGTTCAGCGACAGCTACACCACGCACATACCGTCCAACAAGCGGAATGTCATCTACCCCCGAGAGAGGCATGGCTCGATGCTCGACACCAGCAAACTGAAGGTGTTGCAGGACAAGGTCCAGGCGCTGCAGAAGTATCCCAGCGGTGAGGTCACCGGCACCCTCATGTGGGATCTGAAGAAGCAAGTCTTCTGCGTTCAGCCCGACACGGCCGCTCAGTACATCGACCTGATGCAATCCACATTGGACCACGCGGCGGTGTTCAATGGCGAGGCGCTGCTGCAGGAGCTTCAGTTCCCTCACTGGTACGAGCACGCTGGCGTCTGGAAGTATCAGTTGCTCCGGTACCTCCAGCCAGTGGACATGGAGCCGCTCAGGGATGGTATATACGAATCGTGGCAGAGGTATGGCCAGGATCGGCTACCCTTGCTTGGAGCTGGTCCAGCTGGAGCCCAACTCCAAGTTCTACCCAGTGGAAGATGGTTTCGGAGGGCGCGGCAGGGTATTCGCCGACAACGCATCTGCCCAGGAGTACCTGCACTTGGGGGAAGGCAGAAAGATGCTCAAGTGTGTTGGCACGAGGGAGTCAGGACTCGCCGCGATCGGAGCGGATGCAGTGCGCAGGCCACCGCCACCACAGGCCAAGCGTCGGGCGCCACCGCCGTCTGCGCCTGCCGCAGGGGCAGGACCCTCTCGCGCGACCGCTGGGCCGTCTCGAGCCAGGTCCCTCAATCGTGAGAGGTTGGCACGATCGAGGTCGCCACCACGCGAGGCGCCAATGTATTCACCAACGCCATCCCCTACTTCCAGCCCCGACATAATGGCAGACAATATTCGTGGGTCGTCACCTCCACCCGTGCCTGCCGCAGCGGCAGGACCCTCGCGTGCGGCAGCTGGCCCATCTCGAGTCAGGTCGCCCGTTCAGGCGAGCTCAGCACTTGATGAGCCGTTGGAGTCACCACCACGCAGGTCGCCATCCTCATCTCCTGCTTCCAACGTAGGGTCGTGGGCGAATTCAATCAGAGTCAGACGCGGTGCTCGATCCCGATCTCCAGGAGGGCCGCCTCCCTCCCCGCCGTACGTCCGATCCCCAGCTCAGACGCCGCCTCTGTCCCCATCTCCGACGGGGGCACCTCCCTCCCCATCTTCTGTGGGGTCAGATTGGAATGTTGTCGAAGCCGCCACGAGGGTGTCCGCCCAGTCAGCACATGTCTTTCTGGCTGCTGCTCAGGTGGAGGACTTGAAGTCCCACAGCAACATCACTGTATTCCTGGTGAAGTATGGCGTGGACCACTGTCGTGAACGCCCTGTCATGTTTCAGCTGGGCATATGTTATGCTGGGCGGGGCCAGGACAGCCGTCACGAGGTCTCCGCCAGCGTAGTGCGAAGGCACAACAAGACGATTGCCTGTGCGCAGTATGGCTGGCATCTCCCTCTGGGGGGGGGCAGACCAAGTCCTCCAACTTGCTGGGGGCGGTGGCGTTGGCTTATGCCGATTTAATACAGTTCCCCTACAGATCTGCAACCCTTGGGAAAGCTTTCCATAGGCATGCCATCCCTGTGCGGCGGTGAACTTCAACTAGCGCGTAACTGCGTGGGGACGCTGTGCGCGTACGTGACGCATCGGGCCGCGCACGCGTTGTGCTGCAAGGAGAACCCGAGTGCCAAGCCGGTCTATTATATCTTCGAAGACCATGAGCGGGTGTTGCCTGGGCGTACTCAGTTCACGGAGTCGTACCTCGCGAACGAGAATCGCAAGTTCACACAGGTGACGTATGTGCAAAGTGTGAAGGCCGCTCCGTGGGTACGGCCGGCGCTGGAGCTTCTGGAGGAGCGCCTTTTTCCAGCTTCTGCGTGTGGGCCGTGCGCACTTCAAGCTCGGGTGGCGGAAAGGCCTGAGTACATGAACGAGGTCGACGATCGCCCATTGCGTTCTCGTCGCTGGCCAGCTGGCAGCATGGTTGTCCAGGGATTGAGGACGAGCGCTGGTGCACCCGCGTCCGCTCCTTCCGCTGGCCGCCATGGGGCAACTTCCCGCGTCGTGCCCGCGCAGCAAGCGCCCCGGCCACCGGCCAACCTCACCTCACAGTGCCCAGCTTCCCCTGTTTCAACGTGCAGTGCTGTGACAGAGCGCATGGGTCCTGAGATGGCGTTCGTGCACCACACGCAATCGGCCGCTGCAACAGAGCGCATGGAGTCAGCTGATGAGGCATTCACATTATTTCTACGGTGCGGCAGCCGCTGCCCCACGCGAGGGCCTCTTCGCGCCATGTCAGGGCGATGACTTGCCCACGCTCAGCCCAAGCTAGGCACAAGATATGCCCAGGTTAGGCCCAGGTTAGGCCCAGGTTAGGCCCAACGCAAGCCCTGAGTTGCCGCTTTCATTGGCCCTCGCTGCGTCTTTCGAGGAGGTTAGGAGGTTCCACCAATGATCGACCACGAGCTGCCGATATATCCGCGGATCCGAAAAGCAAATCTGGAATCGAATCTGCCGTTTCCCGATATTCAACGCGGATGAATACGTGGCACATTGTGGCAGTCCGATCAAAACATTTGCTACGGCCAAAATCGCTCCTCACCCCATAATCTATGACGATGACGATGACACCCGAATGGTGTCATGGCATAATGCTCGGGACCTTTGGCCCGGTTTCGGAACAACTTTCTACGCAAAAAGACTTTTTCCTTCGGGCCCAACTTTGTTGCGCTACTGCAGGCACAGCCCCTTGTGATTTTAATCACATTACATGAAGTACAATTTTTTCCAACGTTCGTAACTAAGATATATTTATTCACAAGGCGAATACCTTTTTCTTGAGCTCTTGATCGACCCCATCTGCAACCGCATCAGCTTCGTTTGCAGTCGCGACTGCAAGCTAAGTTGATGCGGTTCAAGATAGGGTCGACCAATTCACAACAGGCGAGGGGTGTTCTTGCGTTCTAGCGCTAGAAACTTGTCATATATATTCGTATCAATAATCTGTATGAGTATATCCCGTAAGTTTCAGGTCATACCTTGAAGCATACTTCAAACAGTCGCATATTGGTTCCAAACCCAAAACATCTGCCTTAGAAATAAATTGCGCGTTGAGCGCACAAGTAACTTGAAGCTTTGAGCTTCAAGTAACTTAAGTATATTCATCTTGGCAGCATTTGTGCCAAGTTTCGTGCTCTATGACGCACGGGAAGCCCTTGGCTGTTTGGCATCTTTGGGTTTGGGTTCGAACCCAAACCCAAACCCAAAACATCTGCCTTGGAAATAAATTGCGTGTTTCGCGCACAAGTAACTTGAAGCTTTGAGCTTCAGGTAACTTAAAGATATGTATCTTGGCAGTATTTGTGCCAAGTTTCGCGCTCTAGGACGCACGGGAAGCCCTCGGCTGTTTGGCATCTTTGGGTTTGGGTGTCACGTTCGAACCTAAACCCAAAACATCTGCCTTAGAAATAAATTGCGCGTTGGGCGCACAAGTAACTTGAAGCTTTGAGCTTCAAGTAACTTAAATAAATATCTCTTGGCAGTATTTGCGCCAAGTTTCGTGCGCTAGGACGCACGGGAAGCCCTCGGCTGTTTGGCATCTTTTTTGATTAACCCAAACCCAAAACTGCCTTGCAGAATTGGAGTTATCATGCACTCTAAATAACGAAACCTGGCAGATACGTGTATTCATAACAATAATATGAATACATCCTGGAAGTTTCAGGGCCTACCGTCAAGCATACTTCAAACAGTCGCATCTTGACAAGAGGCGTTATGGGTTTGGATTCTCTTGTCAAGATGCGACCGTTTCGAGCATACTCGAAGGCATGCTCTGAAACTTACGGGATACATTCGTATTATTGATACGAATATATCTGACAGGTTTCTTGCGCTAGAACGCAAGAACACCCCTCGGCTGTTGTGAATTGGTCGACCCTATCTTGAACCCCATCGACTTAGCTTGCAGTCGCGACTGCAAACGAAGCTGATGCGGTTGCAGATGGGGTCGATCAAGAGCTCAAAAAAAGGTATTCGCCTTGTGAATACATATATCTTAGTTACGAACGTTGAAAAAATTGTACTTCATGTAATGTGATGAAAATCACAAGGGGCTGTGCCTGCAGTAGCGCAACAAAGTTGGGGCGGGCAAGCGATAACTCGCATTTCCATAGTTAATAACTCACAAACGGCGTTGTTGTCACTGTTAAGAACTGCAAAAAGCGACAGGAATTGCAAAAACGGACACGATTCTGTACAAGACGACACAGTCATGCGATGCTCGTTGTCATCGCGACACCCCCCCCCACTTCGTATGTTTTAAAGTTATAATCACGATCTCCGAATTCGCCTGCCAGGTCAAAGCCATCGCAGCACGAACATTGGTGCACAGTTGTTCATGTGCGATGTTGGATTTTGTAAGATTATCTGCTGTGATAAAGATCTTAGGATGCATGGAGCGTCATTGGTGCTTTCGCCCATCTTGGGCCCATCTTGGGCCCATCTTGGGCCCAGCGACCAACCATTTTACGCCCCTACGTTCACCTTCCTTGGGAGAGTCTTGGGAGAGTCTTGGGAGAGACGAAGGGACATGTCGGGCGCATCGTGGATGTATCACCGATGCACCATCGGTGCACCTTGGGGTCAGAGGCGCGCCGCACGCTAGAAATAATGTGTTTGAGAACCACACGCGAGAAGCCCGAGCGCGTTTTCAGAGGGGTCTCCCGAGTACAGCGGGAGGGCGACCCTTCTGAGCAACCATCGATGTGGCCGTGGGCTGCCGGCACAGGCAGTCCGCATGAGGCCGGGTGCCCTGCGGGCGTTCTTCACGCTTGCAGGCAGTGCAGTGGTTTGGTGGTGGTTGGGGCAAGGTCCCATGCCCGTAGTTGCTATTTGGGCGATGCTGGAAGCGTTGGGCTGGCATCTGATGCAATGCCCTTTCCAGATTTGGTGGCGGCGCTGCGTCGCCTCGTGCTGGGACTCACTTCAGACGTGGTGGTCACTCGCCAGGGCTCGTCATGAATACTATGATTACACTTGATTAGTGGGGTCCTGTGATTAATCAAGACTTGAATAGTACCCTGCCGTGGCTAGTCAAGACTTGATTAGTACCTTGTCGGGTGTAATCAAGACTTGATTAGTACCCTGTCGGGTATAATCAAGACTTGATTAGTTTAATCACGATTTTCGGATATTTTCGGTTGTTGGTTCATTTAGTCATTCTTTGCTCATCTGAGTGGGGCAAATTTTAGCTCATTGTTTGGAGGCATGTGTATAGCATGTGCATAGTGCCTAATGTGCGTGATCAGGTTGCTCGTGCTTACTGACTTCCCAAGCTCGTGAAATAGGTTGCGTATCGTGCCGCAGGCGGTGCCATCACTGTTCTTAATCGTGCACACAAACTGAGTCGCAAATTGTCCAGACTTAGGTCCCATCTCAACCAGATCGTCAGAAGTACCTGAATGATACGTGTACACTTCAGCAAACGGAAATACCAGGTTCGGAAAGTCGGGATGGCGAGGGGGACGTTTCTCATCCTGCGGCGTGAGGGGTACCAAAGCGGATTCCGCACGTGGTGCTTGCTCTTCAGTAGAAAGAGGGAATGTGGCATAGAAATACTGTAGAAATGGCAGTGGATATTCAATCCAAAATATTTCGCCACTAGCATCGCCTCCCTCAAGGCTGCCGGTCCCAGTCGGACCCATCGCTCCTGCAATTGAAAAGCCTGCGAAGGAGCTGCCTCGCCTGACACTTTTTGCGAAAGCGAGAACTCGCGTATGGTACACAAAAAAATAGTTTCCTTCTCGCTCTCTGATATGCGCCCGGAAGCAAGCGTCCAAAAGGACCCCGGGATCTGAATCTGTTTCTCTATGTGCTCAAGCGGCTTTTTCAAAGCCGGATACTGCTTCATGTCTAGCGTATGTTGCCTGTTAGTAACGGGTTTTTTCTTGCTCCGACCCATTCTGCGGTGTGTGCGTGCTTAAGTACGGTATGCGTGACGAACTGTCCTAGAAATCTGAGAAAACGCACGGGCGATTGTGGAGCCTGATGCCTGAACGAACGTGTTCTCATGTGCAACGAAGCCACAAAATAGACAAAGTGATATTAGTCACCCGACCGACGGCCACCCGACCGACGGCCACCCGACGATGGCCACCCGGCCGTCGCGGCAGACTGTCTCTCGACTGTAGTCAGAGGCCACATATATCATATCACCACTGTTGTCGTGATTAAAAAATCACGACTTGATTAGTACCCTGCCGTGGCTAATCAAGACTTGATTAGTACCCTGTCGGGTCTAATCAAGACTTGATTAGTACCCTGTCGGGTATAATCAAGACCTGATTAGTACCAAAAAACGTCTAATCATGAAAGTAATCATGATTACGAGTGTATTCATGACGAGCCCTGTCACTCGCTCGACGTTATCCCCGCCGTGAGTGCTGTGACATTTGGGTGTTCTTGTGGGCCCTCGCCGTCATTTGGTACGCTGGGCTCCTCTTCGTGCACACCACAGGTGTCTATGCCGGCATACGCCACGTCAATGCGAAGGATTGGACGGTGGTGCCCCTCAGGGGGTGGTTATTTCCCTGGCGTGCTGGTCACGCTGTGTTGAGGCCGTGCTCCTTATGATCCTCGCCTGGCTCTGGATCTGTGCTGGTCTTCATTCTGATGACGTTGCGCGCCATGCTTCTCATGCTGCCGACTTCCCTCTGGACGTACATGGCAGCCGAGTTAGTCGGGGATGGACTGTCCCGTCCTTGCGCTGGTCCCAGGTTTTCTTACTGGGGCGCGTGTCCCTGCCCACTTTGCCCGTCAGGCTGGATAAGCCTCGTTTTGCGGCACGCTGGACGCAGCTTCGGCACAATCTTAGGCTGCACCGCGTCGCGCAGGCCGCCTACCTGACGCTCGTCTTCACGCTGGTGGTCTTTGCTGCCGCTGGTGGGAGTTATCGCTTAACGCACGGGGGGTGGAGAATGATGGCGTGCTTGTTCGCTTCGAACCCGCCGGTAGCCGCGGTGCGGTTCAACAGAATTTTGCGATTTTTCCTGCTTTTGTGCGGGATTTTGTGGGTCGCCGGCAAGCTGGCAGAGGGTATGCCTGCACATGGTGCCATGCCATCCACACGGGTTGCCTGGGGTGCGTCGCCTTGCACTTCCTGCACCGACGCAAGGCGGAGCACAACACGTTCTCCATCCATCCCGTTCAAGGACGAGTCCAAGGCTGTCTACCAGAGGCCGAGGAAGTACAGCCCGGGCGAGCAGGAGATCATTGACATTCACTGCAAGGAGTTGCTGGAGTATGGCTTCATAGAGCCCGCAGCCAAGCATTGCAGGCACGCAAGCAACGTCGTTGTGGCCGGCAAGAAGGATCACGAGACTGGCTTGCAGGGAAGATATCTTCCTGGGATTAGCCGGCCCGGGGCCGTGTCACGGAGGCCTGGGCCGAAGGCGGGCCGAAGGAAAAGTTGCGAATGGGTCGAGTCCCATTGAGGGGAAAATCGATAAATTTCCAAAAATTTATCGATTTTTGACAAATTGTCATACTTAAAATTACAATTTTGCGCCTGCGGCGGGCAATTTTGGGTTCGGGCCGAGACGGGCCGAAATGTGGCCGAAGTAAATTCCCAATGCGGGCCGAGTCGCCTCCGCGGAAGATATCTACCCTGCTGGCTTGTGGACCCAGACACGCTTCTGCGTAGATCTCAGAGGCGTCAACCGACACTCCCTCAACCAAGGACAATACCTTGCCGCATCGACCAGAGGAGCTTTACCAGAAGGTGGCGAAGGCGAGGTTCAAGACGACGCTGGATGCCACCAAAGCCTTCCACCAGATTCCTATGGCCACAGAAGAGGACAGGAGCAAGACGGCGTTTTGGTGGAAGAAACAGTTGTACCAGTACACCTCGATGCCTTTCGGGGCTGCTGGAGCAACGTCTGCATTTGTGAGGATCATGGACTACGAGCTACGTCACCTACAACATTGCACGGTGGCGTACGTCGATGACGTAGTGGTCTACACGGATTCCACGCCCGAGCAGCATCTGAAGGATGTCGAGGAGGTGTTGCGCACGTTAGGAGACGCTGGCATAAGGCTGCACGCAGGCAAGAGCACCTTTGGGGCAGCCGCTGTGGACTTTCTGGGCTACCGCATTGGGCACAACTCTATTGGTGCGCAGGAGGCAAAGTGCAAGGCCATCCAGGACCTCCCGAGGCCTCAGGACAAGACTGGGCTCCGCTCTATTCTGGGCGTGATGAACTACTATAAGGGCCTGGTGGGTGAGCCAGGGGGACCGAATTATTCTGAGATGGCGCGCCCCCTCAACGACTTGCTCAAGAAAGAGATCACAGATGTCAAGGGAGCTTGGGGGAAGGAGCAGGACCAGGCGCTCCAGGACCTGAAGGACTCGCTCTGTGCTGGGAGATGTCTGAGGCCAATCGATTATGACAGGCCCCTCATACTGTACACCGACTGTAGTACATATGGCATTGGTGGCTACTACCCAAATTCAAAGTCCTACCATAAGGACCTACGTGCAAATGTGTTTTCCTCGCATAAACATCACTTAATTGGTTCAACGTGCGATCACCCATCCTATTTATGAGTCAAATGAATATTTCAAGTTGTGGTTGCATGCATAGGGTGACCTTTGGAGTGCTTAAATTGCGCACGCTTTGGTGGTGTTTCTTTTTCAAATTTCAGCAAAAAAAGCTAGGTCCTACCATAAGGACCTACATTTAAGCCCGGCTATCCGCTTCACAATAGGTCCTACGAAAATTTCGAGACCACGTCGTCAAGTTCTCGAGCTGCTCTTTCCGTAGTGTCTTGTCAAAAATTCCATCCGAGTTCATCTTGGCCCTCAAAATAGTGGTTGAAGCAGCATTGGCTGTCAAAGCTGGAAAAGGCACTAAATCGCCCAAAATAACAATGCCCTTCGTCCGGATCGATGAATACACGCCAAAATATCGCACATTCTGCCTATGTAGATGGATCGAAAATTCAATTATTGTGTCTATATGGCGACAATAGCGAGGTAATAGTGTGTAAGCGGCATGTGCGCATTCAATATAGCATCCCCGACTTCAGACCAAAGCCAAAATTGGCCCTTAAATTTTATGGCATTTGACTAAAAATGATGGGACAGGTTGATTGGGGTGCAGCTAAATGTCCGCTATGAGGTTATCGACTTGTGCTCTATTCTAAACATGATTGTATATAATGCTACGGTGCTACTGGATCATTGGACGCATGCTCAGCCTCCATAGTCTGTCGGCGAAAAATTATGAAAGATGTGCTATTATTTTAAGAGATTGTTGGCTTTAGAAAAGTTCTCGACGATTTTTTACGCTACCCGTGCCTAATACGGGTAGTGTAGCATCCCGCTTGGGTTAAAACTCGGCAAGTGGGAAAGAGGGGACTGAGTTCAAGTCCTAAATATGCCATCAACTGGAGGGTAGCCATTCACGATACCAATAGGGCACCTCAAAAAATTATTGAAAAAGTGGTCCTTATGGTAGGACCTAGAGCGTTCTAGGTCCTACCGTAAGGACCATCGGGTAGCAGTGCTGGGCCAGAAGGACGACGATGGAAAGGAGTACATCTGCATGGCGCCCAGTCGTTCCTTGAGCAAAACGGAGAGACAGTACGATAACTTCAAAGGTGAGATGCTTGCAGTGGTGTGGGCAGTGCGCACGCTGAGGCAGTACCTGCATGGCGTCCACTTCACGCTGGTGACCGACCATTCGCCACTTACCACCTTGATGGAGAAGTCTGACCTTCAGGGACAGCATCTACGATGGGCGATTAGCCTACAGGAGTTCGACTTCACGGTGCAGTATCGCCCGGGAGCCAAGAACAGCAATGCCGACGTGCCATCTCGCTACCCTTTACCGTCCACGACAGACGAGACTGGAGCAAGGCATGAACGAGAGAAGGCATTTGCGCTTCACGCAGGCGTGGAGGAAGTTTACACGAAGGATTTCTGCGACAGCCTGTGCTTCATGCTGGCTGGGGACACTCCCCCAGGGGAAGAGGTGACGCCGGAGGTGCAGGTCGCTAACCACTGCAAGATGGCCGCCATAGAGCAGCTGGGCACGGGGACGGTGCATCGCTTGTTCGACCTGCACCATCAAGATGAATTGGAGTGCAATCAGGCGGCCCTGTTCGACACAGACCCACCCGAGCTGGTGGTCGACTCTGGGAGACTAGCGAGAGCAGCTTGGAAGGCGCTGAGCTTGGTGAGACCCACGCGAGGCACGCATGGTGAAGGGAGTCCTGCTGTATAGTTACAGCAATGAATGCGTTGAAGGTGAACGCATCTTGAAGCCTGAGAAGGTGGACACCAGAGTGCTGGACAAGCGGTTCTTCTCGCAAGCTCGAGAAGAAGGTGTGGTATGCTACGAGCCGTGTGGAGGCCTCTGTGCTGGCCTAGAAATGTTACTCCGTAATGGAATGAAGGTGGATCGATACCTATATCAAGACATATCATCGGGCAGCCGGGCAGTGGCCAGAGCCAGGTGCACGGCGTTACTGAGGCGATATCCTGACCTCATATCGCCCGATGCAGTGGAGTTTGCGGCTCTGCCTCACGACCTACACGACACGACGAGCGCTGATTTCATACGAGCAGGAGCTCTTCAAGGTCGGCAGTGGGTGATGGTGTGTGGGTTTTCATGCCAGGATCTCTCTCCAGCTGGAACGCTCACGGGCTTGGATGGCAGGCACAGCAAGCTATTTTATGAAGTGGTTCGGCTTTTATCTACGCTGCAGCAGCTACAGAAGCAGCGGCCTCCAGGCTATGTCCTGGAGAACGTTTCTCCGCTGTCGCACAGACCCGGAACCAAGATCAGGGACGAAGTGTTCCCGTACATCGCCAGTGTTATCGGCCGACCAGTGTCCTTTGATGCAGCGCAAGCAGGTGCCTACGCTCACCGATTGAGGGCGTACTGTACTGGAGTAACCTGTTCCAGAACCACCAGTTCCGCTCCGTAATGGGCAAGGTGGCGAGGCCAGAAGGGCGGGTCGTATCATCGATCCTATGCAAGGGCTGCCAGCCCAGGCCTGTGGTGAGGACAGACCGCGCACCCCACTATGTGGTGAACGTGGTGGGAGAACCATTGAGGGCCCTTCCCACCATCATGGCAACGCAAGGATCTAGAGCATTTCGATCAGCGAGAATGGGCACCGTGGTGCGCAGTGCCGACGAGGACACTGAGGAGGAATCCCGAGAGGTGAACCTCGACGAGAAATCGCGAGCCTTGGGCTACAGTGCGAGTGAACTACGCATGACGGATGGCCTGAACGACGTAGAACTGGCAAGCATTCTGGGCTTGGCCATGGATCGCAGGGCCATGGAGCTGTTGATGGCAATCGCAGAAGCAAGCAGGAAGGGTCTTCCTCACAGCGAGGAGCAGGGAACATATCAACCCCCTATGGCCGGTCTGTGGCCGTACGATGAGGGCTGTGGCCGAGGTTTGGCCGAGTGTGCTTCTGCTTGTTGGCCGAAACGAATTATGTAAAATTTTGAAAATTCCTCCGAAATTTTGCGATTTTCATGATATTGCCATACATAAAATTAAAATTTTACGCCTGCGGCGGGCAATTTTAGATTTTGGCCGGGATGGCCGAAATTTGGCCGATGGAAATTTTGAGTGTTGGCCGTACGACATAAAAGTTTGATATGTTCCCTGGCGAGGAGTCCCCAGTGGCGGAGAATTCCCCAGGACAGCCTATCGCTGTAGACAACAAATGGGCAGACCATGCGAGGTCGGACCTTCAGCAGAGACAAGCTTTGCTGGCGGAATGGGTTGGAAATTCAAACGCATACACCCAGCAGGTGGCGAAGACTATGAGTCACCGTGACTGGGAAGAGAAGTTGCAGACGATGTGCTCGCAAGGGCAGAAAGATGCACATACAAGGGATCGGTGCCAAGCGACAGAGCGCGGGGACCAAGAAGAAGAAGAAGAAGAAGGAGTGGCAACTCTACGCCATTGAACAATATCGTCAAAGGCACAAGAGTCACTTCGTGAAGGAGGGCACGACCCAACCAGCACGCGCTGAGGTGCCTGCTTGGAGTCCGCCTGGTAAAGACAAGGAGATGAGAATCCCGAGGCTTGCGTGCACCACCAGATTTGTGGACTTGGTGGCCAGCGTCGCAGAGCAGCAGGCTGACCGCGACAAGCATCGTGACATACATGATGATGCGTGGTGTCTCAGATGGCTGAAGTCTGATGGCAGTGTGAAATTGCCGGAGGATGAAGTTCGCCGAGTAAAGAGGCGCGCAGCACGACACCGATGGGATGAGGCCACGGATGAGATCTACATGATCACGCTGTCGGGCAAGGAGGTGAGGATACCAAAGCCTGCTGACCGTTTGGCATTGGTCAAGGAGTACCACTCCAGGACTGGCCATTGGGGTATAAGGCGCACACAACATCTTTTATGGCAGCGACATTGGTGGGCTGACCTGAAGAAGGACGTGGAGGCGGTTGTCACTCAGTGTGAGACCTGCCAGCGAGTGAAGACTCATTACGCGAGGGAAGAGGCGGTCTTGTCCCCTTTGGAGATCGTATCATTCATGTATCGTTGGTCATTGGACTTGGCGTGGCCTTCAAGGAGGGTAACGAGGTCTGGCAACAGCAGGGTGCTCATCATGACCGAGCACTACACCAGATTTATAGTCTGCGTACCCATCCCCAACAAGGAGGCAAGCACCATTGCAGCGGCATTTCGCAGTCATGTGCTGGCTGTCTTTGGGGCGCCAGCCGAATGCTTGGTGGATGGAGGCAAGGAGTTCGAGGGCGAGTTTGAGCAGTTATGCAGGGATTGCCTGATAGACAGGAGGGTCACCTCACCAGACTCGCCAGAGGGCAATGGGCTCACTGAGCGAGTAGTGCGCACGATGAAGTTCTGTTTCAAGAAGATCGCCTTGGAGAAGGGCCTCGACTACGAGTGGGACGAACAACTCTGGCCACTAGTGCTGAGCTACAATGCAGCACGCCAGGAGTCCACAGGAGTGGCACCGTTCATCCTACTGTTTGCCCAAGAGGCAGTGGTGCCGCCAGCAGATCTGAAGCAGGCGCCTAGCATGGACTTCAGTCCGGAGGTCAACGACGACAAGGATACCCGAGTCAAGGACCTTCTTCAGAGAGCACAGGTGGTGAGGCGGTTGATGGTGCATGCTGGCTGCAGTCTAGAGATCGCGCAGCACCGTGACACTTTACACTATGAAGGAAGAAGGGGTGGTGGTTATGAGCCTAAGCCACATCAGTTCAAGGTGGGTGACTTCGTGTACATCCGACAGAAGCCTCGCAGTGGAATGGAGGTCGCCACCAAGTCCGCCATCCTTAAGCTGGTCAAGGTACAGCGAGATGGTGTTGTGGTGCTTGAAGACGCCACTAAGATGAAAGAGAAGAGCACTGTGCAGAGCATTGCACCATGTCACCTGCAAGTGAAGGATCAGTATGACTGCGGTGCAGCTGTGCCCAGCAGACATCTTGCATGCGAGGTGTGCAGGAAGGCAGATGGAGAAGCAGAGATGTTGTTGTGCGACACGTGCAACAAGGGGTACCATTTGTGGTGTCTTACCCCAGCACTCGATGAAGTACCAGAAGGCGAGTGGCTATGTCCTAGGTGCTCAGGCACGAGGATGCAAGCTGCTAACGCTGAGGTGCAGACCCAGGAAACTAAGGCCGCCTGCGTCTTGGAGGACAGACTGGGGATGAAGGAGCAGCAACTGAACGAGAAGCTGTCCCCAGACATGCGCCTGCTGCCAGCAGACGTGGGTCCCCGTCGCGTAGTGAAGGGAGATAAGTCTCAGCCATGGCAGGCCATCTCATCAAGGGAGATGATGCTGGAAGAGAAGGACTTGTTCCTTTACATGCCAGACCAGGTGGACTGGGGCAGACAGGACAAGCTTTCAGAGGCCGTGAAGATCTTCATGCCTGGACATTGGAATGAAGGACATCGCACCGTGCTGAGCAAGAAGTATCGAGAGCAGAAAGTGATGGCAAGGCAACTGAGGGATGCACCTCTGGTGCCTGCCTTGGCTGAAGAAGAGATTGAAAAACGAGGAGAATTAAGACATATGACCAGGGCCCAGGTGCGCGAGGCTAGCGCGCTACAGTGGGGACTTGAGCTTGTCATCACGGTGCCTTCCGAGGTGAGACGCCTGGCGACAGAGGTGGACTGGAAGTCCATCGATGGCGTGTGGGACCCATGGGCAGGTACTGGGGTCATCAGTGAGGTGATGGTGGAGCAATGGCCACAGTTGAGATTTATGAACAATGACTGGAACCCTCAGCTGGGTTGGTCTGAGGCGCGTGATGCACTTCAGCCAGGTAACTATCGCATATGGAAGGAGAAGTATGGTGTCTGTGATGCTGTGGTGACCTCTCCTTGGTTTGCTGCGTTGGATATCGCGTTTCCACTGGCAGTTATGGCCAGCCGCGTGGTGGCATGTGTGCACGTTCCTTCTTATTATCTGACGGACATGACCGAAAGCAGAGCCACGTACTTCAGACGTTTGAGTCAGTCTGGACGCCTGCATGTGATTGGACATCTGGAGCATGGACCTATTGGCCGCAGGTGTATGTGGGTCTTGGTGTTCAAGAACCCTTTGGTCAGAGCTAAGATGTTACAAGATGGAGAAGGTGAAGGCATTGGCATATTTACCTTCAGTCTGGGCAAGTTCATGGCAGATGGAGATACGACTCAGTATGCTGAACAAGCCCATATTTGAGTCTGTGCTACTGCAGGCAGCAGCTACAGATGGGGGATGTTGGAAGTCTGGGCTTGTGTATAAGAGCTTGGCAAGTGATCTCAGAATATCAGAATTTCAAAAAATTTGTAGCTCTACGATCGTGTGCTGTGTTAAGATATGCCTGGATAATTACCGACACATGTGAATGTTAAAGACAAGTTTGATATATACTCGCGTGTGTTAAGATTGCTCAGGTCTAGCAGTGTTTGTCCCATCATGTGCACGCGTTTGCGACAGCTGTAACAAACGCCGGCTTCCCATGGTACCGCGCCGGGTTTGTCCAGCTAGTGACAGACGTGACAGATATGACAAGTATGACAGGTCTCGCGCAGCAGGATGACTGCTCGAGGGGAACAGACTTGGCAAAAGAGATATGGTCATTATCAGATGACCACGAAGTGATAAGAGGATATGACAGTTACAAGTTTGCCACGGACGTGTCAGTCAGAATACGGCAAACGGTAACATTGTTAAAGCTGGCATAGAATAATGACTTTATATTGGCTAGATGAAGATTTCAGGGCGGAAGCCTGTTACAGTTTTTGCAGATGTGACAATGACTCGAGATATAAGTAAGCTCTGACCATAGGTCAGAACTAGAGGACTCATTATTGCTTTGCCTTCGCAAGTGCTAGGTGGCTGTTCGCGTGCCAGTGCTAGACCGCTAAGACAGTTCTGCTCACAGTTTTGTACAATAATTCGTACTTTTGGTTATTATGCCGACCTTTTAATGAATATATTTTACTGTTGTTTTTATCTTTTTACATGTTGGAAGTCTGGGCTTGTGTATAAGAGCTTGGCAAGTGATCTCAGAATATCATAATTTCAAAAATTTGTAGCTCTACGATCGTGTGCTGTGATAAGATATGCCTGGATAATTACCGACCGACACACGTGAATGTTAAAGACAAGTTTGATATCTACTCGCGTGTGTTAAGATTGCTCAGGTCTAGCAGTGTTTGTCCCATCATGTGCACGCGTTTGCGACAGCGGAACCATAGTGAAATTTTGTCACAAACTTTCAAGCCTTTGTTGGAATGACCCTGGAATTTCAAAGTGATGCTTTTGGGATTTGTCGGTTTGGTCCCATGGAGTTCCAAGCCGACGTTCCAAAGGCTTGGACCACTTTCTTTTGTCCTATGGGATTCCAAGCCGTCGGAATGGTGTTGTGTGATATCGCATGAGTGAAGTCGGATGTCAAGTAGGGGTCCAGGCCGTTGGACGTTGTATTCCACCGATTCCAAGCCGTTGGAACATTTCAGCCTGAAGTCTTGAGAGTCCAGTATTCAGAGTCTAAACCCGGCGGTCCAATGGCCTGGAACTTACACAGTTTTCTTCCAAGGGCTTGGAACCCGCTCCATCTCCAGTCCCTACGCAGTATGGACTCAAGCTCGAATGTTCCAAGCCCTCGGAAGCCCCAAATGTGAGGTCCGAAGTCTCAAACCGGGGGTCCAAGGGCTTGAAACCTTCCCCATCTTCAGTCCCTGCGTAGCCGGGGCGCCAGTTCAAAGGTTCCAAGCCTTTGGAGCCATCCAGAAGTTTCTCACAGTCTTAGGCCCTCCCATCACGACAGTGGGCTCAAAAGTTCCAAGCCTCTAGACCCCCTGGAATCCAAACCTTGTCGGCTCGAAGACCGTAGAGCTCCTGGAGTCCAAGCCCCTGGAGTGCCAGTCTTGTCCAAACGAAACCCGAGCCGCTGGAACCTCGGGTTCAGACGACGTCCGGGCCGTTGTAACCGCGCGTCCGGCGGGTGTCCAATACGTGGGAACCATTCCCTAGAATTGCCGTTAAATAGTCTTAGCCTCTACCCATCACGACTGTGGGCTCAAAAGTTCCAAGCCTCTGGACCCCCTGGAATCCAAGCCCTGTCGGTTCGAAGACCGTAGAGCTCCTGGAGTCCAAGCCCCTGGAGTGCCAGTCTTGTCCAAAAGAAATCCGAGCCGCTGGAACCTTGGTTCAGACGACGTCCGGGCCGTTGGAACCGCGCGTCCGGCGGGTGTCCAATACGTGGGAACCATTCCCTAGAATTGCCGTTAAATAGTCTTAGCCTCTATCTACCCATCACGACAGTGGGCTCAAAAGTTCCAAGCCTCTGGACCCCCTGGAATCCAAGCCTTGTCAGCTCGAAGACCGTAGAGCTCCTGGAGTCCAAGCCCCTGGAGTGCCAGTCTTGTCCAAACGAAATCCGAGCCGTTGGAACCTTGGTTCAGACGACGTCCGGGCCGTTGGAACCGCGTGTCCGGCGGGTGTCCATTACGGGGACCATTCCCCAGAATTTCCGTTGAATAGATACGCTTTGGGAACTTAGTCCAAACAAAGTCCAAACCGTTAGAAGCCACTGGAACCACGTTCCCGGCCCCCGGAACATTCATACATGTTCTTTCGAACTCAAGCAATGTCAAAGCCTTTTGGGATCTCTGTACGACACAGTATATTTATTACACAAATTATATACGCTAAGAGACACCGTTGATGACCGTGAATCACAGTTGGATTCATGATAAAACATACCTATTATATTCAGTGCACTAAATCACAACATGTGCTGGAAATGTCACAGTGACTAGTCATACAGTCACGTGTCATATCCGGTTGATCATCCTCGGTGGTCAGCTAGTGTCACAGACTGAGGGTATTTATTTGTGTTATCACAGTTTAGCTTGATCCGTTCGTTCACCGTCCGAGCGTTTCCCCACAGCCGACGCTATGTTTCCAACAGGTTATGGTCCCAGTTACGCTTCGCGTAATTCGTAGTTAGCGTTGAATTTTATTTCGTTGTCGCTCTGTTCTTATTTTGAGCGTGCCCTTCTTCTCTGGGCCTACCGAAATCTGGTTCTTCGCTTTTGTTTGGAACATTATTGTTGCTGTGGGTTGTTAGGCGGTGTGGATTTGACTGTTATTTTACGCTTGGTTTATTATCTTTATCGCTATGGATCACGCTGAGATTTTGTCAGATGGGGAGCTCCTAGCTTCCCTAGTTGCTTTTGATGAGAAGTTTGAGTAGGTAGAAGGGCTGAAGCGAACACAACTTGTATTGTTGTGTCGCTCGGCAGCAGCTTTGTTATCACATTTCCGCAGTGCGCCGACTGATTTACCGCAGCCTAGTGCCACCATTCCCGCGATCAATCTTTCTATTGTTGTTTGCGACTCTTGCACTGGAGTTGGTGGTGCTTCGACACCGCAAACTGTATCCGATCCTTCAGCGCATTCGGAGATTTCGCGGGTTGACAAAGCTGTTGGGGATTTCCCCATTATTTTATCAACTCGATCCATTGCTTCTCAAGTTTCTACCACGCGACCCGTGCAATTTTCTTCAGATGCACGCAGGCTCGTCCCACAGGCCCCTCCTGTGCGGATCGAGCATCACTATTACTCAGCTGTGGATCCTCCGCCGGCGTTCTTGGCTTCTGGTCAGCGAGAGGAGACAGATTTTAGTAGTGGTGACAGTGAGGATGAGTCGGAGTACCCGGTTGGGTACTACGACGAATCCAGCGACGACGAGGACGAGGACTATGGAGTTCAGCACTCCGACGTTCGTCCATGCGAGTCGGAACAGGAGCCCCTTGTAGACACAGGTTTCTATGGGGAGCCCTATGGCGGAGTTTTGCAACCCCCACTTGGGGATGACTTTTTACCGCAAACAGAATTTTCTGTTACCAATTATTCCATCAATCACGACTCTGGAGAGTTACATTCTGGAGCGGAGCTAGATGACGAGGTTCTCAATGACTCTTACACCCCAGCAGAATGGGCGGCTTGGGAAGCCGACCAGTATGAGGGCGACTCGACAGGTGGTGCTTATTTTGACGATTCTTATGATTACTATGAGGGCACTGACGATTCTTATTCCGATGATTAAGTTATTTTGTACAGACAGGCAGGGCGTTGGATTATTTCTTTTGACCACTTGCTGTAGCTGAAATATTTTCTTGACACGTCCGATTATTTTAGTTGCTGACCAATTGCGGAGAACGAGACTCTTGAGCACAGTCACGGGCAGGGATCCTATTACGTGCAGTATTTACTCGTTGAGACGACCGGCAGGACTTCCATAATAAGGTGTTGTTTTCGGCATGCAGACCGGCAGGAGAGCCTAGCGCGGCTGACCATTAGCTGAGATTGTGACCTAACATTGAAAGTTAGAAACGTGCAGCCTACAAAGCATTTCAGATTATTTCTTATCACTTGAGCATTTTTTTTTTTCACTTAACACTTGTGATGTTGCTAGCTAACTAGACTAACATTCTCATTAGATGTAACTCTAGTAGCTAGGGTGGTGTCTAGTCTCACAAGCTGTCCACCTCTGATGAGGTGGTGTGCTGGAAATGTCACAGTGACTAGTCATACAGTCACGTGTCATATCCGGTTGATCATCCTCGGTGGTCAGCTAGTGTCACAGACTGAGGGTATTTATTTGTGTTATCACAGTTTAGCTTGATCCGTTCGTTCACCGTCCGAGCGTTTCCCCACAGCCGACGTTGTGTTTCCAACAACATGCATCGTGCCGTTCGTTACATGCGATGAAAGTCAACCAATAAGAAAACAGAGATTTCGGGGTCAGCCGGCTTTCTCCTAAACTTGCTTGGCCCCCCCAGCTTCGGTACCTAAGAGAGCCAATGAAATAAGAGAAAACCGCTTCTTTTGCCAGCTAGCTTTTCTCATCCTTAAGAGTGAAAATTCAGTTTTTCTCGTATTGGATTCACAGCACATCCTCACTTCGAAAAAACCGCCCACTGCCGTCATGGACGATGCGACCCGTTCACAATTGCGGCAACTTCTTAGTGATGTTAGGGAAGGACTACTCACACAAGATGAATTTTCTGACATCAAAGCCGTCCTCTTAAAGAAGAATCTGTATGGCCAAACCCACGGCCCGGAGCGTACTGTCCCTACTCCTACACCTACTGCTGAGACGCATCAGCCCGTCCAAGGAGCCCAAGTCTCGGAGACCCCAACTCTCGCTGACGCGCCCGAGACTCCGACAGAAAAGCCAGACGAGACTCTTCTGCAGGTGTCTCCTGAAGTGGAAGAGACTCTCGAGATTCGAGGTTCCCCAAGTCGTGAGGAGCGTGCACCGATAGCAAAAGTGAGAAAACTGACAACGTCTCGGCTCTTCGATCACGGTTTCGTCAAATACGTTCGGACTGCTACTGGCCACGAGGTTAAGAGCGTGCCACCCCCTTCCGCGCCGACGTCTGGTGTGCGTACTTACGCGTGCACATTTTGTCCGAAGACATTCACTCACGCGCCAGCTCAAGCGCTCCATATCAAAAAATGCAGCTTCCTCTCACGTCTCGCATCCTCCCATGAGGACACAGTTTCACTTTTTCCGTGTTTACGTACCTTTGTGTGATACCGTGTTGTTTTTTTCCGCAGGCATGGGGCGTGAGGTAAAGAGGGACGTCGACTACATGCAGAACGAATGGCTAGAGATTCCAGAGAACCTGGAGAGGTGGGAGAGCAACAATCTCACTGCCTCCGATCGTCGGATCTTGATGACCTGGTGGGCGGGTGACGGTTACAAGCGTGCTTGTGGACGTGTGAACATCGACAGGTACTTTGAGAAATCAGGGTGTAAGATTACAGTAACAGGCGATGGGGACGGCAATATCAACCCAGAAGGCATCGAGACTTTTGTGTTTGACCGCCCTGTTATCCCTTCCGTGCTCGTAGAGACTCCCTCGCAAGGGGTGCTCCAGGCCGCAAGTCATGAGCAAATTGAGGCAGAAGTGCAGGAGCGCGAGATACAGATGCAGCAGGAGGAAGATGAGGAAGAGTTCGAAGGAGAGGATGAGGATAGTGAGGATGAGGGTGAGCAGAAGTGGTTTGTGCCAGCTCAGTATTCTGCTATCAAGGAAACCCCTGACTGTGAGGTGTCCGCTGCTTTCGTAGGCAAGCATCTTGTTTTCAAGTTTGGCACTGTGGGTTGGTGCCACGGCTGGGTCACAAAGTTTTACCCAGCACACCGGCGGGGATACAATGTGGAAATAGCCTACGATGATGGGGACCGCAGGGACCACATTTTGCACCTTGACAAGTATGCTCTAGGCGACACTGCTTGTGTTGGGTCTTGGTGCCTTCTAAAGGCTGTCGTGTGAAACAAACTTGCATACGAGGTGATTATGTTTAGTGCGAACATATGTCAATATTGACTGCTAGCCCAAAAGCTTGAGAGCTGACCCAGTATTCATATTAACCAACGGGTAGAATAGCTGTAATGAGAACTGAATAATTGAAATGTTGTATCGTCCTGACCAGTGGGGTACAAATCAAAATATTGCATACATACGGACATACCGATATAATATGCATCATTGAAAATGATTCAATGATGCATATTTGGTTTCATCCGAAACTGAAATTATCTTCTAGTGCGCCCGCGATACCGATAGGGTTATCAATACGGGACTAACTTTTAATGTACTCCGCCTTTGGGGGTGAAATTGCACCCAACATATGAGCTTGTATATACGAACTTATTGGAACATATTTAAAAAAGTTCTCCCCTATTTTTATCACAATTTACAGCTTTAATTCTCTTATTTTGTTGTATTTTAAGAAAATGTCCTGGGGTCTAGCCAGCCTCGATATTTCTTATTTTTGCCAATCTCTTAACTTTTAAAACCAGCCAGCTTTTCTCCTAAACTTGTGACCCCCCCCCCACCCAAAAAGCTGGCTGGTTTCTTAACGTAGCATTCTCTTATTGGTTGACTCTTACTGTATATCGCAAGGTCGGTGTGTGCGGCACATTAAATCTCCAAGTATACATGTATTGCGAATTTCTGAAAGTCTAACATCATCCAAATATCTTATTTTTCGACTGGCGTGTACATTTTAGAATGGATGAATGCCGATTTCTAAAGTCCGAAATTCACTAAATTCGGAATTTGCATTGTGTTGAACATGCGCCATGCTGAAATAGAGCGGAAATGATGATGCGGGTGCGAAGTAACCGATTCAGTTATCTTATTTGGGCATAAACTCAAGATGTATAACCATGAGCATCACCGTGAGCCCCCCATGTGACTCCTAATACTCAAAATAACGGTGGTCCTTGTGGCAGGACCACCATTTTCTTCAAGCTTTTGGTGAAATTACACCCCTAAAGCGTGTCGTTCAACCACACACCTAACTAAAGTCTCATGGGGGCCGCCGCTATAAGAAATAAAATTCATTTAACTCATAAATATCATGTGCAAATGTCGCTTATACCTCAAATAGTCGATTTAGAGATCGAACCCGCAATTGCCCATTGGTCCTTGTGGTAGGACCATGAATTTGGGTAGTAGCCACTGGGAGTCAGACATCAGTAGACATTCCAGAGCCCCGGGCTCTAGTTGATGCCGGAGGACTCTCATTTGCACTTGCCAGCACCAGACCTGACATCCTTCAGCTAGTGGCCGAGACTGCCCCAGCCTACCTCATCCCACTCAGCATCCCCGTTTGCGGACCTTTCGGTGTCGCACCGCCTTGGGCGAGCGAGTGGGTGGTGAAGATCACACACCTTGACGGCATCACCTGCGGATACGACGGTCACCTACAGGATGCACAGGGCCCCCAGGGAGGGGAGGGTCATCACTCGGGGGCATGCTGGTTGAGGAGGAGAGATCAGGAGGGGGCTATGAGAGCTGGATCAGGAGCGGGTAAGGGTGGAGGAGGCTACGGAGGCGGAGGACCTGGAGGTGGGCCTGGTGGGGGAGGAGGAGGCGGAGGACATGGAGGTGGACCTGGAGGGGGAGCTGGAGGAGGCGGAGGCTCAGGAGGCGGAGGGAGCATGGGAGGCAGGGGAGGACCAGTGGGCAGGCCAGACCAGAGACTGCAGCCGGGGAGAGGCAGAGGAGGCCAGCAGATAGCCCCCAGAGCACCCAGGCGGAGAGACGCTAGGCGCGGCCCGGCGGCTACACATGGCGTGTTGGCCCCACAGCGGAGGGCAGACACCCCTCACTACCTTTCCCGAGCACAGGCTGGAGCACAGGTGGGCCCGCGGACGACGGCACAGTCGGCGCTGCAGCCACACAGCTCAGGACAGAGACACTCGCACCCAGATCCCATCAGCATGGGCAGGCCTGCTCTCCACGTGGGACAGCAGATCCACCATCAGGTGCCTGATGATCAGGGATGGACGAGGATCCCGCTGACAGCAGGTGGGGCCAGGACCAGACAGCGGGCGGAGTTGATGGCGGACACCACTCCCCCCCCGGCAGCCACCAGACCTCGATACAGCCTACTAGAGGACCAGGGGGGCGCCGGCGGTGAGACATCGGGGGCGAGGTTATTTGAGACTGGGCAGACGGAGGACGGCATGGGGACTGGTGGAGAGAGTGAGGCCCCACTCCCACCGGACAGAGAGCAGGGAGCACCTCTAGCTGACCACGTGGGGGCTCATGCGAGAGAGATCCCATCTGCCTGGGACGAGGATGTGCACATGGCCGCTGTCTCTGCTGCCCAAGACCAGCCTGATCCTGCTGCAGATGCGGAGATCCAGTCCCACCCTACGGATGCGGGACATTAGGACAGCAGTGCTAGAGCCTAGCCTGACCCCTTCGCTGAGCACTGGACACTTCACTGTGTTAGATGCCTTTCTTTACCTTCATGGTCATTATGCTATTTATATGAGCCATAAGGCAATTGGAGCACTCTTCCCTTGCATCTTTGATAAAAAGTCCCAAATGCCGAACAAAATTGCTCTGTTTTACCCTAAAATACATTTTGCACAACGAGCCCTCCGAAAGTGTAAGGGCACCAACCACATCACAAAGCAACAAAACTAACATGCCCTGTTTAATTGCCACCAACCCTTTTAGCTGTAAAGGCAGACATCCTGTTAGGCTTAATTATTGCTTGTCATTGGCTAATCTTCCCATAGACCTAAAATCAAGAGCCGTTGCTTTAAACATTCTTTCAAGTCATGATGACATGGCGCATTGTTGCACCTGCTATATGCAACAAAACAACCTAGGCACTTGGGTTATGACCTATCATATGATGGCTTTCCTCACCATACAAAATTGGAGAATTTATCATAAATTTGCCCCTGGCCCGAGGACCACGTACCGCTGGGCCCACAAGAAACGAGCAAACGGTCATTACTTTACCCTGAGGCGGAAGCGATTCTATAGGTTGTTGTCAAGAAAATACTTGTATAAGAGATCACCTCATAGAACCAAGTCCAAGAAGAAAGGCAAAAAATCAAAGACTGTGCCGATCAGAGGTGGCGCTGGAGTCTACACCGACGAGGTTATTAAAAATGTATCCCTCGCAGAAGGCCTTTTCTCTGACAAAGGCTGGCTCAACATGACTCAAGTAGGTGATGCCATGACTACACGTGACCCTAGCACCATCGCCCCGATTGAACTAAAGCACCTTATTTATAAACTTAACAGTAAGGAGGATAATTTCACCGGTATTGTTATCAATACGTAAACTCAAAAAGCACCAACACACTCAGATTGGGATTTGTGATTCAATTCATTGGAGACTCTTGATGATCAAAATTTCAGGAGAAAATGGCATCCTTGCTTATGTTTATTATCCCTTTGGCGAAAAGGCTGAAAAGTCCGTAATCAACTCCATTATATCACCACTTAGTAGGGTTTGGTTGGAAGACCTAAGAATGTCCCTCAAAGGAAAAGTCTCTACCATCCGCACCTTTAAGGAAACATTTCAAACTGATAGTTACAATTGCGGGGTATGGGTTGCAAAAACAGCGCTCAGATGGGCTCAATGGGACAGAGAGGCTCAAGCCCTCCCACTCGAAGAATACTTAGACAGAGATCTCAGAAAAGGACCCACAGGACATGACATCATGCTTAGTGAAATTCAAAAATATCGCCTTGAAATGCGGGCGGAAGTCAAACCAATCATCATTGCTGATTTGAATGTAGGATACAATGCGGCACCTCGTTGCCCTGAGGAATTGGTGATAGTGGAACCCCCCCAAAATAACCCTTCCTCCCAACCTGGAAGAATCACCCGAAAAGGGGCACTCACCCTTCATCATATGAACAACATTGTCGCTCACTTCGGACTGAACTGGCCACTACTAACAAACTTGGAGGAAGTCAGCACTAATATCAAGAAAACTCATGGTTCTTATCATTGCACACCCAGACAATCAGATCACACAAACACTACCTATATATCAAACGTCGATGGGATCTGGTATGTCTTTCTTCACCTTGTTCCTCAAAAGACTATCATATACTGTGCTAATGGCATTCAAGCAAAATTTTGGGAAACAAGCATCCCCTCACACTTGACAATGAGATAAAACAATGTTTCATTAACTTAAGCTTTGGTAAACACCCAAATAACTCGGGAATCTTGAATTTCATCATAGCACAAAAAGCAACAAACATTATTCGTACTTGGAGGTATCACTCCACAGACCAATGTGCCAGAGATCTGTTACATGATTTGAACAAACTCAACATTAAAATGCTTCTGAAAAATGAGAACACCTGTAGAACTACAAAACGGGAGAATGATTTTGCTATCTCTTTGGTCAGAGACGAGCTTAGGCATCTGCTGACGGTTGCCGACAGAACCAATGGTATACAAGACAAGCGGCCCCGAAAAGCCTCAGCGTTAAGGACCCCCATTGGACAGATCAGCGACCCAAACATCAAATGTGCTGATAAAAACCCTCAATATGGGCAAATGAGAAAAATCTTCCCGCAAACACAAGAGGAAGGTTTACAAAACCAAATGTGTCAACACCACCTTCGACTTTGTGAATGAATATGACAAAATGGGGAGATGCTTACATCAAGTCAGAAACAACAGAGGGAAATTGCAACAAACTGAAATAGGGAGACTAGAAAGCCTGCAGCAAGCCCAATTATCAAATAACATCAAGATAATGGGAATGAACCTCAGGGGTTTAAGACACGCACAGGAAGTAAAATGCAGTCTCATAAAACTTGAAACGATTTGTAATCTAATGATAGATGGCAGAGCGGACATTGTATGTGTTTCAGAAACAAAAATAAACAGTGAAAAATTAGCATTAGTTAAAACACTCATAACTCAAAAAGGCATTCAGTTTCGCACGCCATTTGTTGATGAAAATGCCTCGATCGGATCAATGATTCTGTGGAACCCGAAAACCCTGCCTCTGGCTCCATCTGTCACGAGAACTGATGGTACCGCAAAGAGAGCCGTAATGATAAAATTTGTGGGTAAGAAAGGATTTGAGCTCTACGTAGCCAGTGGTTACATGAACAATGCTACTCTCCAAGATGAACAAATCACCTTCTATGACACTCTCACGGATTGAGCAGCCAAAGCTGGAAACAGCCCGAATAAAGCTTATATTGAAATCGGAGACAAGAATTGCACCATTACCCAACAACACCGCATTACAGGAGGCACCATCATGCCCTACCGTGACCACCTGGAAAAGAACAAGCAAATCCTAGCACACCTCAGTAATGACAAATGCTCGCTTAAAGAGCTGCTCATGGAGCACCAATACATCCGGGACTTGGGGGGTTATTACGATGGAAAAATACAGGGTCAGATCGTCACCTTAGGATTTATACAATTCTCAATAATTTTTCTCTACAAGTATAATTCCCGTGTATAATCACGCTTTCTAGTGGAGACCCTGTATTTTCGAAACACTTGACCGCGCTTCAAGTAAGCGGTGAAATAACCCCTTTCGGGCATTTTTTACCAGCGGCCTCTACGGTAAGTACCTTTTTTACAAGATATATCACTCCTTTGAACACCTCTCTCCTCGTTTCACCTTTCCTCCAGCGGCCATCTTAGGACATACCCTTCGCGTCCTAACATGAAGGAAGCAAGATGTTGCGCGGTGGAAACCTTTAAGTAGCCTTGCAAATCGCAGGTTCGCAGCTTACCTCCCTTAATCTCGTCTTATTTTTTCACAGTATGTAAGCTTGATTTCCTCAGGCCCGAGATATAACGTTCGCGCAAAACACCTCTCCGGTCCTTCTCGCAAAAGACCTCTCCGTCCAATAGACCTCGCCAACCAAGGTATTTTTCAATGACATTACAGCAAACATTTTTGACTTTACGTACTCAGGGGCTGAACTTACGCTTGACTTATGCTGAACTGACGCTCAACTTACGATGACCTTACGATGAAAAAATAAGGGGCGGAAGTTTTCCGCATGCGCGCTTGCTTCACCTATGTACACTCTCGCATGTATTTTTATTACGTTCAACACATTTCCCTTCTTAATCTAGCTGTCTTAAGTCCCTCGTTCCTTTACCGCACAGGATCTTTCTTGCGCAAGAAGAATCTTCTACTAGCACGCCTTCGCTCCCTTCTTCTTCTGGGAGGAACGCAAACGAAGGGTGCGTTCGTGCGTTATCCAATCATTCTTTTCGGTCGTTACGCAATGTGCCTTAAAACATTAGCGCTTTTACTAGGTGTTTCCAACTCGATTACTCGCCTTCGCAGAAAATACAGGGGCTGAACCCTAAAATACAGGGGCTGTACTTTTATACAGCCCCTGTATTTCCTCATGCCCTTCTAATGTTCTCGTTGTTGCTGTTTCGCATCGGATCTTGCACTTGAAGTGGTCCGCAGGGGTTTTCTTTTCGATTACTCGCCTTCGCAGAAAATACAGGGGCTGAACCCTAAAATACAGGGGCTGTACTTTTATACAGCCCCTGTATTTCCTCATGCCCTTCTAATGTTCTCGTTGTTGCTGTTTCGCATCGGATCTTGAACTCGAAGTGGTCCGCAGGGGTTTTCTTTTCGATTACTCGCCTTCGCAGAAAATACAGGGGCTGAACCCTAAAATACAGGGGCTGTACTTTTATACAGCCCCTGTATTTCCTCATGCCCTTCTAATGTTCTCGTTGTTGCTGTTTCGCATCGGATCTTGCACTTGAAGTGGTCCGCAGGGGTTTTCTTTTCGATTACTCGCCTTCGCAGAAAATACAGGGGCTTAACCCAAAAATACAAGGGCTGTACTTTTATACAGCCCCTGTATTTTCTCATGCCCTTCTAATCTTCTCCTTGTTGCTGTTTTCCACAGGATCTTGCACTTGAAGTTGTCCGCAGGGGTTTCCTTTTCGATAACACGCCTTCGTAGAAAATACAGGGGTATTACCCTAAAATACAGGGGCTAAACTCTTATACAACCCCTGTTTTTTCTCGTGCCCTTCTAATCTTCTCCTTGTTGCTTTGAGTTGTGTGATGATGCAAGTGTAGAGGGCGCAACCTCATAGTTGCTTTGAGTTGTGTGATGATGGAAGTGAGGAGGGCGCGGCCTCATGGTTGCTTCGAGTTGTGTGATGATGGAAGTGAGGAGGGCGCGGCCTCATAGTTGCATTGAGTTGTGTGATGATGCAAGTGCAGAGGGCGCGGCCTCATAGTTGCATTGAGTTGTTGCACTCATTCACCACTCAGTCGCCGCTCAGTCGTCACTCAGTCGCCACTCGGTCGCCACTCAGTC
>LGRX02002702.1:0-15234 GCA_001247695.2 Cymbomonas tetramitiformis | reverse complement strand
AGTGTATGCGAGCAATATTTGTGTAAGCACACTTGTTCCATTCGTGCTAAGGTTTTGAGACAGCGCGTGGTTTTCGTAACTCGTATTTGCATGGAATTCACCCCACTCTTTGAGACGCATCACGCGCTTACGACACGCCTCTCTCCGAGTGGTATACCGCAGCGATATTTGTGTGCCTGGTACTTATGCTGTGTATTATCATATACTTATGTTTGTTTTTTATCAAGGTCTCATGCTTTTTCCTTAGTTTCATGGTTTTGGTGCCACTCTCTAACACGCATCATGCTTGGTTTCGTGTTGTTCGTTGGTATCGCTATATCGCCACATGGCTGTATCGCCGTATCGTTGGTATCGCTGTATCGCTGCGCATGGAAACCACGGCTACCATGTTTGTATGGACCCTATGTAAGTTTTTGAGCGAGTCATCCGTAGTTGATATGAAAGAGAGATATCGCAATTCACGAATGTTCACGCGTGTGTGCTAGGCAGGTATAACAGTCACGCATGCAGACGGTCTGTTTGTCGCTTGGTGAGTGACCACTATTGAAGAGGTACGTCAAAAACACGCCGAGTGCTTGGCAACATGTTCTTGTTGTAATCGTGATACACACACATAACATTCGCATGCTCTTTCTTCTCTTTCTTTCTTCTTTGACCACCTTGCTGTCGTTGTCTTCGCATCCACCTGCTTGTACCGCACCCGGTGGTGATAAGCTGCGGTTCAACGGGACACATGCTGTTTTTCAACGTTCATGCCTTCTAGAAATATGGGAGCAGTGCGCCGCAGAGAACATTCTCTGGTGGGACTCTTGTGTCCTCGGGTTTAAACACCCCCCCTGCTCTCCCCTCTAACTCTCGCGGGTTTCATGTTTGCAGAGACTTGTCTAGAGAGAGGTTTTAGGGCAACTTTCGCAGCTCATGGCTGCCTATTTTCAGTCTAGAATGTTAGGATATGTGTATGTATGTATGTGCTATCGTATATGAGACACTTGGGACACTAGCTAGTGGGTCATGCCGGGTGCAAACCCTAAATTCGTAATGTGTGACAACAACCTGAGTTGTGCCCAAACCTATCTAAAAGGTTAGTAGTTCACGGATGAGTGAATATTTTTGTTTGATATAGTGCATATGAATGGTTCATTAAGTTGCACAGTGTTTAAGTAGCATATGTGTTCACATAAGGTAGCATACAGGGTCAAAACCCTGATACCAGAACATTGCGAAACGTCACCAGAACACATTAGATGGTTTAATTGCACAAAATTTCAATATTTTTGATAGCACATTGTGTATCGTAATCAATAGTCTAATATATCATATATTCAATAACTCCCGAGTCATATCATAATATTTCTTATCTAGTTCAATGCCAAAGAATCTGCGATCATTCTTTTTGCATACCAGACCGACCGTACCAATACCCATCGTTGGGTCTAGCACTGTATCACCTGAGTTGGAATAAGTTCTAACAATCCAATCTAATATACCGTATGGTTTAGCAGTCGGGTGTTTGCTCTTATGATTTCCGTTTGCGATATTTATCACGGACTTCGGGAATCGTTTCCCGTCGGACACGGTGTTAATTCTAGGACTTTTTCCAGTATATAATTCAATGCGGCGGCCGGGAGCACGTGTATAAGGAATGCCTTCAGTCATTTGTGGATTATATGTCGGCAACTTATCATAAAACACATATAACATCTCGTGACTACGCAAAGGCATCTTATTGCAATGATAAAAGCCAGCACTCATTGATTTATGCCAAACGATATCATAGCGGAACATTCTTTCATTGCTGGTTATCAATTTATGTCCAAACCGAGTAGTGCAGAAGCATACATACGCAGTTCGTGGCTTTCCAATACGTTTGAGCTGTATCCATAGCTTATCTAGATCAAATTTCTGATTATCAAACTTGCAGGCGGTCTGATTATATGGCAAGTCTAATATTACGAGATCAACCGAGTTCGCTTCAATGTTCAGCAATATATCGAAACAATTTGCGTGGAATATTTGTGTCGTCATAAGATAGGAGAGGAAAAAAGGTCGACGGTGTGTCCCATTTTGAACATAAAAAAGTAAGATTTTCTATATATGCAAATCTCATTTTGGGACAAGAGTTCCAGAATGTATATCGCAGAATTCCAGAAAATCAAACTGAAACAAAGAAATTTTGTTTCCGATTGCGATATCGCAGAATTCCACAATTCCAGAAAATCAAATTGAAACACAGGGAACAATGGCAACAATCGCAGGTGTCCCATTTTGAACATTCAAAATTAAGTTTTTCTATATACAAACATCTCAGTTTGGGACAGTAGATGATATCGGCTTGCATCGGCACAGATCGGCATATTGTATCGCAATTGCCGAAGATGTCGACAATCGCAAATATTGTGAAATGAATCGCAAATATTGTGAAATGAATCGTAAGTATACAATATCTAACCCACAATGTCCCAAAGTGAAATAAGGAAAATATATTATTCTATATATAAAGATCTGAGAATGGGACAACAAGCGAAATGCAAATATGTAGAACGGCGACAATTGGAAATTGTTGCTTTTGTTGATACTAATCAGTGATATGCAAAATAAACAATTGAAACAAATGAAATTTGCGGTTTGCGATCGCAATTGTTGTCATTCACAGAAAAGGAACACTCGTAGAATTTGCTGACATCGCCTCGTGATAAATGGTGTCCCAAAGTGAAATATATAAAAATATATTTTCTATATATGAAGTTCTGGAAATGGGACAATATAATTCACACATATTGATCTGAGGCCGACATCAGATGACTTGCGTATGACTCGAGTATGACTTGAGTATGACTTGAGTATGACTTGCGTATGATTTGTGTATGACTAGAGTATGACTTATCGTGTCCCAAACTGAGATATATGAAAATATATTTTCTATATATGAAGGTCTCAGAATGGGACAGCTAATATATTGAGTGATCGACTGAGGTGGTGTTGCCGTAGATGACCGGTGGCTCTACTACATAAGAGGCGTTCCGAAATACCGGGAAATCCTGGCAAATACATAAGATACTTAAGGAATATAATTGTATTTAATAAGGATATGCCCCCACTACACGCCTCTTATGTAGTCCACATTGAATGTAGAACCACTCGGAAATGGTGTACTCATCAATGATGGTCCATTGATTTTAAACACCGGTGATATTACATTGAATTCAGGAAAATTTATTGGTGACGGTTCTTTGCTTCAAAACTTGCCTTCCGGGGCTAATCAAGATTTACAATATGTTACCGACCAAGGAAGTACAACTACCACAAATGATATTTCTTTTACGGGAACCGGAAAACTTATAATAAATCAAGAAGAATGTGATGGAAATTTATTTAGAATTAAAGCGGGCACAGCGGGTAATGGATTGGTGTCCATAGGCGAATCGACTCAAAATGACGGTTTTCCAAATGCAAACCGTTCGGTTTTAATAGGTAGAAATAGTGGGGCTTTTAATTGTTTAAACGATTCAATATGCATAGGCAGCGGGGCCGGCAACAATCAATGTAATGCTTTCGTCGTAAACGTTGGGGACGACGCAGGGCAAAGCTTTGCTTCCGTGAATTCAGTCAATATTGGCAAATTCGCTGGGGAATATTTGGCTGGCGAGAATTCTATTAATATTGGTGCTTTGAGCGGTCAAAATTCTTCACAAAGTGCTACGGCTATTGATAATACAATAATTTTGAACGCAAGCGGTCTTGAACTTAATGCTGGGGTAAATAATTCTTGTTATATTAGACCTATCCGAGCAAGTCCTGATGTTAGCTCTGAAAGTTTACAATTATATTATGATTCTGCATCAAATGAAGTTAGAACCGGTGCAATAAATTCTGGAAGTATTGGTTCATCAAGTCAAGTTTTGGCTGTCGGTAATTCTGGAAATAACATTAATTTAAGCGGAGATTTGGATTGTAGTGCTATACGACTTGTAAGTAGCATAGACTGGGCATATCCAACGCCAACAACATCACTAACGACCTCAGGAATTCCTTTGACAGATTTGACAAATGCATATACGGCAAGTTTGCCAACGAGTCCGGTTCCTCATACCGGTGATGTATTTACTTTTGTAAATAATACCGGAGCTACAATAAATGCTGGAGATATTGTTCAATTTTCTGATGATTTTTTCAGATGTAAATGGTGTAAAAATATATGCAGCTTCGGCAAGTCAATCTAATCAAAATTGTATGCCTATTGGAGTTTGTGTTCAAAATTCAACAACCGGAAATTCTTGTTTCGTTTGTACAAAAGGATTCACAACTTGCAAAGCTATTGATGGAAGTTATGTTAAAGGTCAAATGTTAGGTTGTGCACCGGGAGGGTCAGTCAATTCTTCACAAATTACTACAAATAATGTTGGAATTATCGGTGTGTGTATGGAAAGTAAAGTTGTAACAACTCCGGGTTCAGGATTATTGGTTTGGATTAAACCTGATTTTAAATTGTAATTTAATGTATATATCAGATGTCTTCTTTTGGAAATGATATTGTTTGTAAAAATTTACAGTGTGATACGGTTAATGGAAATGCACCTACCGGTGGTTCAAGTAAATGGACAGATATTGGAAATAATAATATAGAAAGAACTAATGGAGATGTTTATGTTCGAAACCTTATATATTTTGAAAACGCTCAAGGATTAATAGACGACTCTTCCGTGAACGTAAACATATTATTAAATTCAAAAGGGAATGGTCAAGCATATATTCAATTAAATTCTGGAGATGCTACAAATAATGCAAATGATGTCATTGTTAGTGGCGAAACTTTGCAAGTAAATACAAATGCAGGCTTATTAGTCAATGGAAATGCAACTCGGGACCTTTGAACCGGTTTCGGAAGGGCTGACTTTCGGATCGTGTTTCGAAACCCATCCCTTTGTCCACTGGTTCGTATGACCGCTTCCGAATATTTTCTGCCAACTGGGCCTTACTGACTCCACGTCATTTGCCTACATTGCACCAAAAACTTGTCCCTCCCGTGAGATGAAACCTTTTCGGACGGTCCACAACTAACCTAGGAGCTAGGACCAAATTTTACATATGATGGCTTGCATTCCTGGTCAGTTGACAGTCGCAAACGCTAAACGGTCACAGTCAACAGTGCCGTTCATGAGTTGTTAAGTATGGAAATGCGAGTTATCGCAAATGACTCTTTACGCAAAAAGACTTTTTCCTTCGGGCCCAACTTTGTTGCGCTACTGCAGGCACAGCCCCTTGTGATTTTAATCACATTACATGAAGTACAATTTTTTCCAACGTTCGTAACTAAGATATATTTATTCACAAGGCGAATACCTTTTTCTTGAGCTCTTGATCGACCCCATCTGCAACCGCATCAGCTTCGTTTGCAGTCGCGACTACAAGCTAAGTTGATGCGGTTCAAGATAGGGTCGACCAATTCACGACAGGCGAGGGGTGTTCTTGCGTTCTAGCGCTAGAAACTTGTCAGATATATTCGTATCAATAATTTGTATGAGTATATCCCGTAAATGTCAGGTCATACCTTGAAGCATACTTCAAACAGTCGCATATCATTGGTTCCAAACCCAAAACATCTGCCTTAGAAATAAATTGCGCGTCTCGCGTACAAGCAACTTGAAGCTTTGAGCTTCAAGTAACTTAAGTATATGCATCTTGTCAGTATTTGTGCCAAGTTTCGGGCTCTATGACGCACGGGAAGCCCTCGGCTGTTTGGCATCTTTGGGTTTGGGTTCGAACCCAAACCCAAAAACAAAACATCTGCCTTGGAAATAAATTGCGTGTTTCGCGCACAAGTAACTTGAAGCCTTGAGCTTCAGGTAACTTAAATATATGTATCTTGGCAGTATTTGTGCCAAGTTTCGCGCTCTAGGACGCACGGGAAGCCCTCGGCTGTCTGGCATCTTTGGGTTTGGGTGTCACGTTCGAACCCAAACCCAAAACATCTGCCTTAGAAATGAATTGCGCGTTGGGCGCACAAGTAACTTGAAGCTTTGAGCTTCAAGTAACTTAAATAAATATCTCTTGGCAGTATTTGCGCCAAGTTTCGTGCGCTAGGACGCACGGGAAGCCCTCGGCTGTTTGGCATCTTTTTTGATTAACCCAAACCCAAAACTGCCTTGCAGAATTGGAGTTATCATGCACTCTAAATAACGAAACCTGGCAGATACGTGTATTCATAACAATAATATGAATATATCCTGGAAGTTTCAGGGCCTACCGTCAAGCATATTTCAAACAGTCGCATCTTGACAAGAGGCATTATGGGTTTGGATTCTCTTGTCAAGATGCGACCGTTTCGAGCATACTCGAAGGCATGCTCTGAAACTTACGGGATACATTCGTATTATTAATACGAATATATCTGACAGGTTTCTTGCGCTAGAACGCAAGAACACCCCTCGCCTGTTGTGAATTGGTCGACCCTATCTTGAACCCCATCGACTTAGCTTGCAGTCGCGACTGCAAACGAAGCTGATGCGGTTGCAGATGGGGTCGATCTAGAGCTCAAAAAAAGGTATTCGCCTTGTGAATACATATATCTTAGTAACGAACGTTGAAAAAAATTGTACTTCATGTAATGTGATGAAAATCACAAGGGGCTGTGCCTGCAGTAGCGCAACAAAGTTGGGGCGGGCAGGCGATAACTCGCATTTCCATAGTTAATAACTCACAAACGGCGTTGTTGTCACTGTTAGAACTGCAAAAAGCGACAGGAATTGCAAAAACGGACACGATTCTGCACAAGACGACACTGGAGAACTCCATCGTCCATGTCGCTCGGCTGTCGCTGTCGCCGTCGCTGTCGCTGAGTGTCACAGTTCCCCGACTTCAGGTGCCATGTCACAATCGCAATATATTATGATCGCGTCTTTATAATTGGTCGCCATTCCAAGTTTCCAGTCAAAACGTTCCATGGTGGCAGACATCCGTATCTTTCTCCCAGTTTAGCGTTTCACATGAAAACATTTGCAGGTTTCGGGGGCTTCCGAAACCCTTTTCGGAGGGTTCCGAAACCCATACAAATGTTGTTTTGGCTTCCGAAAGTGAGAACCGGTTAGAGTATTCATGCCTAATTTTGCCATCTTATCGGGCTCGTCGAGACCTTTAATTTGATACCTCATATGCTGAATACTCCCACCGGATTCACTTTCGGCAACATAAACACACACTCGTAACCTTCCGAAACCGGTTTCGGAAGGTTCCCAAACCAAAAAACGGGTTTCAAAAGGTAGATCCCGAAGTGGGGCTTCCGAAACCGGTTCAAAGGTCCCGAGAAGAGTCAATGGAGAAATGAACAATACTACAAATAACAAAACTAACATTGATTTATTTGGAGCAAAAGTATCCGGCAATTCATTTATTAATTTGAATACATCACTGGTTGATGAAGCAGTAGTTGATTCAGTGTATGCTTTGCAGTTTCGAAAACGACCTGATATACCATCAAATGCATTTTTTAGAATTAATATGTTAGGTGATATCCGAGGTGCTAATTTAATAAAAGCTGATACTGTTCAAACTCCTGTCGCGGATATGGATATTTTGAAAGTAAATAAAGAATTGAATTATGAAGAAATTTCAAGAGTAACTACGCTTTCAGCACCCGGAAATGAAAATATACGAACCATTCAATTTCCTAATGATAGTTTCATTATTTACTTGGATTTTGCTACTATAGATACTGATGGTACAGACGATATCAAGTTCAAGATAACACACGCCGATACTTCAATTCAACCAAAGATTGGTACGGAATATTTTTTGAGATGTTCAACGATAACGGTCAATACCACAAAAGCAAAAAGATTTACATTAAATTCAAGTGTAAATTATATTGAAGCTGATGACGAAGTTGAGTTAAGAATAACGGACTTTTCCGGTGAACAATTTGCAAATAACACTTTACGTTTTGTATTGGAATTGATACGTATACCGTATATTTAGTAATAAATTTCTTCGGTTTTTTCAGGGGGACAAAAAACCTCAAAAAAATAAAATCCACTTAAAGAGTGTAACTCAGTAGGATAAACCAAGCAAGATGAATACTTCACATGATATTCAAAATCTTGTTGACGAAGTTAAAACAAAATTATCGAGTGATGAGTATTTGAAATTTTGCAATTTACTCAAAGAAAGGCATGAAGAAGAATCTCAAAACATTCTTTGTGAATTGATATATGTCAAACCAAGGATTGTTAAAGTTGACCCCGAAAAAAATGAAGGTTGTTGTGATTTTTGGATGGATACCTCATTTACAAAACTATTAACAAAAATTACAAAGAAAGGTTATGAAAACATAAATAATGGAATAAATGAAAAAGGGTATCATAGACACCATTTGGATACAAGCCATAAAGACTCCCCTACACATATTAAAACTAAACAATACTACGATTTAGATATTGAAAATGACGATGAAAAAGAATATTCGGCATATGTGGAATGGGTAAATATTATATCGTTAAAAATAGTGAAATGATTTAAGAACAATTAACATATATCTTATTGAAACATTAATTAATTTACTTTTTTATTTACTTTCAATTTTATCTTTATCTTTTTATTGTAGATTTTTTATTTATTTTTATTGTAGATTTTTTATTTATTTTTTATCGTACTCACATTTAATCACGTAATTTATTCACTATTTATTACGTAATTATTTCTTTAGGATTTTCTCTTGTATTTATTAATCATTTATTATCGTCTTTAGGGTTTTGGAGGGGCGTTATAATCGGTAGTATACTACTCGTGCACGCGAAAAACTTCTATCTGCGCACGGCTTCCGTGTATGTGATAATAAATTATTATTGAACAATCATAATAAGGATGATGCGTCGAGATTCTAGACCCTTCTATAAGGCAGGGAGTTGACTAAGTGGCATTTTGTATAACCGAATAGACATTCATCAATGAAAGGGATGACCAGCTGTATATCTCTTGTGTGGCGCCAGAATGCCGTCATATGGACCTGCCTTAATGAGATCGTTAATTGCCTGTGGAATGGTGTCCTCGGCAATGTCAAACTTGTGAAAGTGGGTAGAGAGTGTGGTGATAGCCAGTTTTCGAACCCTGATTTCCTCCAGAGCCAAGGCCTTGATGTGATCCGAAGGGAGAATTGCGTGACAGCCAGTGGCCGGTGTGCGGGGTTTCTTCCCATCCTCAAGCTTTTGTTTGTCTCCTCTAAAAAAAGGCAGAGCATTTGACTTGATGTTTTCTGCAAAATGGTGGTAGCCCCTCATTTGTGTCGCACGGGTTATTTTATTTGTCGTGTCGCAAAAGATTCGCTTATATTAACGACGCTTCGCAGCTTTTTCAGAAATATGCTGTTTTTCATTTCGTTTCCCTTAAAGGAGCGAAACAGGTTTCCTGGAAAAAAGTGACATCAACAGGCCACACCGCAGGAGCTATCCCTCAAAAATTATGCCGTTGGAAATTTTCCAAAAAATTTCTGCCCATGTCAGCAGTCCTACCCCGGATTGTGTCGAGCGCTCGCGCTTTACCGGCCAATCATGATACGATAGCATCTCAGCGGTCCTACCCCGGATTCTTTCGACCGATCGGTCGTAACCGACAACGAGAGAAACGTTTAACAATTCCATATTTTACCCCGAAGATATGCGGAATTTACAATTATGAATTTGTCGCAAAACTGCTCTAACAGGTTTACCGATCTCAACATCATCATCAGCAGTCCTACCCCGGATTGTTTCGCACTACAGCACCGATCGTTAGTAACCGACGACGAGAGACACGGGTAACAATTCCATATTTTACCCCGAAGATATGCGGAATTTCCAATTATTTACGCATCTCGTCATTCAAGATCATCTCACCACTCCTATCGGCGGCGCGGCCCGGACAAAAGTGGATATGGTATGATCCTGGTCGGCAACGTTTTCATTTTTCTCCAAGCTCTTATCTTGCGCCTACCTGCTCGTTGTCTCAGCGCGCGGCTTGTGTTTTTGTTTGATTAATGATTTTTGCGCGCTACTTTTCTTTAGCGATATTTCATATTGACCATGTTTTCGTGTGCATGCGTGGAACCCGGCGGGGGGGCGTTCCTGCGATGTTCTCACATGAGCCGCATCCCACCAGCAGCCCGTCCTGCGATATATGGATGATTGGAGGCCGCCGGGCGTGTTTGCATCCCGCCAGACGGTTCGGGTTCAATTTCAAACAGGATTTCTTCCTTCCTGAGCAGCGCTCTGTTTTTTTTGCAGGTTTATGCTGTGCCTTTTCTGAAGCCGCCAGCAACGTTCCTGGCGGCATCTTTCCCTCTGGCCCTACTAAGCTGAAGGGGTGCTTGGAGACCGGCGGGATTCTCCGACGGGTTGGGTTCGATTCCCAACGTCTTTACTAACCAGCGTTTCGTTTTTTGCAGGTTTTGTTTTTTACGCCGAGCATCTTTTATCTGCTGGCGGCATCCTGTGACTTCCGGCTCTGTTTAGGTTTCGCCGATTATTGATGTTCAGAATTTTAGATTTCCCACCCACTGTTCCGCTGCTGTTTTCAAAACGTCTATTTTGTACGTAGACGCCCACCCGAGGGTGAAATGCGGACAGCAGTTGGCTGTCGGTATTGGGTTCGATCCCCAACGTCCTGACTGATTCGCTGTTCGTGTGCTGCAGGAAACGTTTTGGTTCTGAAGATTTTGGAACGTGCGTTGTGCTCTAGTTTCCTAGTTTAGATTTTCATATCGCCCTCGGGTAGTTGAATCCTTGTATTAGGAACTAGCAGCCTAGTAGTAATAAGTAATTATGCTAATATTTTTTAAGAGAGTAATCGGTTTTCTCTTTGTATCTTTATCCATCTGAAATGCTTGCTTGCTTGCTACTCATGTATGCCTCGTGCTATATGAATGTCCCCAAGTGATCGTATAATACACCTGTGTTTTATGTAATATTCGCGGTACTACTCGTTCAGTAATTTTGGTTTTCAAGTCATAATCGCGGTACTATTCGTTTGTGTTCCCCCTAGCTTAATTTCATTTTCGGAAATTTTCTGTGAATTTTCATGACAGAAATGAGCGTGGCGCTCACGCCTGTCGCACCTGCGACAGACATGCGCGCCACGCTCATTTCTGTCGCACGGTATAATTACAGTTTGTCGCACGGTGCGACAAATAAAATAACCGGTGCGACAAATTTGAAGTGCTTCCCAAAATGGTTGCCAACTAGTAAGTAATTTGGGATCTGTGAGGTGTGTATATGCGTTAATTCGTTGTCACACCAAAAGATGGCATAATGTTGGCCTGTGCCTAAAATGGTGTCACTAGGGGTGTTCTTGAACAGCTTTGCACAGCTTGTGTTCTTGAACAGCTTTCCAGGGTAACATCAGGAGGAACTTCTGCCGCGTTGGCGGTTGAAGCACCTGCGCGTTTGTTCATTCCAAAAAGCTAGTGTTCAGGATAAACATTTTAAATAACACAGATCCAACTATCCAATTGTAAACTAAAACGTAAACATTTACCTGGTGGAACCTCACTGGTTCCAAGGTCCTCCACAGGCCAAACGCCAAAGTCCAAAGCGCATTTGGGCTTCTTGTCCTTGTTCTTGCGCCTCTTCGCAGGAGGAGGAGGAGGGGTAATGTAATTTTCGTCCTCGCTGTCGCTGTCGATAGTAAGGACTTGACGATTCTGGAACCAATTAGGAGGTTGCCCATAATCTTCGATAAAGGCTGGAGGTAACGCCTTTGTTACTTCCATAATGGCGTCAAGTGTCTGGACAGCTCCAGAAATGTCGCCCAGGTTGCGAGTAAGCTCATAAGAGTTGCAAACACTTAAATTGTAGAATGTTTCTACCGAAAAATAGATGTCGTAGATTTTACCAACCTTGACATGGTCCATTAATGGACTCGGGTCGTCCCTGGTGGACCCAGCAAGAGCTTTCCAGCCCGAACATATAAGGATGTGACCACAGGCGTCCCTAAATATCAGGGTTACCACGGGCTTCTTCTCCTTGGTTCTGGAGAGAGCCTTGACCTTACTCTCAAGGTATGCCATCACCCTCAAATGATCCTGGGTGAGGTCCTCTCCATTTTCGGACCTGGCTTTAATGGTTGCAAACCATGTTTTTTCGAACTTGATAGGTGCGGACATGTTTATCTGGATAGAGTTGCTGTGGTTTGTATTGTCAATAATGGTTTAAGCAAAGAGTCGTGGAACAATTTGTAGGTTGCTACAGGGAAGTAAGTTCAATCTATAGTATTATATAGATTTGGTAACTGTGTCCATAATGTTGACAATTGTCATTGTGTAAGTACATGAGCGGCGGCAATTGCATTATTCGTTTGACATGTGTCATTAAAATTTAAATGTTCAACATGTAGAACAACCAATAACATGAAAGATTTGTAATAGTATAGATTTTTCCAGATAAGAGTTCTTCAAACTTTAATAGCTGGCATGTTTGCGAATGTTTCTTGGAAATTGTATTCATAATCTGACAATATCATTGTGTCAACGATAACCGCAAAATGGCGGCATTCATATCATTTTGACATGTGTCATTGATATTTAGGTGTCAACACTTAGATCGACCAATAAAATAGAAGATTCAACATCACAGTATCCAAATATCTACAAAGCAAAATTCGGTATTTGCAACCAATAGTGTTATTTGAAGCATAGTAGCAAATATTTTGAAATTTGATTTCTCAACCCCCTTCGAGCCGGTCTCGGCCAACCCCGCAGTGGGCGCCGGGATGGGCCACGACGGGGGCGCGGAAGCCCAATCCCACCCTCAAAAATTAAAAGGCCAAATCACTTGCGAGGCTCAAACAGCCCAGTTGTTCCCCTTTCAAAGAATAAAAATTAATAGATAGTAAGCCGTCGATCCCCCTACGGGTCACGGCCACCCCAGTGGCCCACACACCCCCCCTCCCAAAAAAAAATAATTGTGAGAAGCAACTTGATTTCCATCGGACTCGGCCAGCCTATACAACTGACGTTCATGACAGTGTCATCAACTTTCATTGTCGAAGCGGCTCTCAGCTCAACGGTTTTCAGACTGCGTTTTATGTCATGTCATGTCATACGTTTTTGTGTCAATGTCGACCACATCCATATATTTATGCTCAATTAAGCTCTTCATCTATTATAAAATATTAATTATTAATATTTAAAATATAATACTGAACGCTAATTTATATTTATACTCAAGAGTCGTGACACCGTGAATTTCAATAAAATTAAATATTGACCATAAACGAAATGAAGGCTCTAAATAAAAAGAGCGTGAGCGCGAAAAGCGTGACAGAAAAAACGTGACAGAAAAAGCGTGACACAAATCAGTGCTCGTTTTGGAATACCTGGTCGCAACGAAATGAAGTCTCTAAATAAACGAAGAGCGTGAGCGCGAGTCTCTAAAAGTTTATACGCAAAAAAACATATCCACGATTGAAATTTTGTTAGCAGCTTTCATCTCAACGACGCAAATTGAAAGTAATCACGCAAAAAGCGTGACGCAAAAGAGCGTGACGCAAAGCAATGTTCGTTCTGTACTGTAATAGCTGGTTTCTGCGAAATCAAACCTCTAAAAATTTATAGGGGGTACGTGAACGTACAGGTGGGGAAAAATCATTTTCTATGCAGAATACAAATGTTAGGTGTGATGCAATGATTAGGTTCTATTTTGAAATTAAGAATGTCGACAAAATTAAAAGTTTAGGAAGGCGAGTGGCATGCATTATTGGTAATTAGGAATGAGCAGACCCAAACGCATTCATCGAAAACTAACCGGATTAAGATCTTCAAATGTGTAACCAAAATTTTATGATACTACGAATATCGCAAGATGAAGGTAGTGTACAATACAAGGAATCATACTTTATAGCCCCCCTCGCTCCGGTGACGTGCTCACGTTAGGCTTTGCCAGGCGCGAGGGGGGCCGCGACTACGTTCAAAGAAAAAATCGCGACTAAATGCTGAGACACAAGACAGACTGAATCACTGAACTCTACATAGGTACCTATTTCTCGAAAGATTCCTAGATTCTAATCAAAAATCAGGTTGTCGTTCGATTGAAAATTGAATACTGTGGGCGTCAGATCCGAATATTTCCTAGACTCTAATCGTCACTTTTTCATACAATTAAGGTAGCAGGTTCATTGAACGTGTAGATGGGCGCATGATTGGCCATAATCGGGTGTTCACAGTTTCGTGGAATTAGCGGACGACGCCAATACTATTCGTTCAAAATGCCGATCTGGTTGCCCGCTCATTTTGAATTCGACGATACCGATGGCGGCGTGCCGCGTGTGGGCCCACGCATGGTGTCACGATAGCCTGCCACAAAATTCCTCAGCAACAACTGCTACGACATAATTCTGACCAAGTGCGCCCCGGCGGCGCAGCGTGCATGCATTCTTTTTTGCGTGTGTTTGCGTGTGTTACCCGAACCCTGCCTCGCTGTAAGATTTTTTATGCAATTCTGTGCACTCGCAGGTTCCTACGCTTCAACAAACGCGACGGATAAGGGTACGCTCTGTCAGCTTTTGCACTCCGCCTGTTTGCATGTAGTGCATGCCAACCTCGAACCCCTCAACGACAAGGGAATCCGGACCCTAGAACCGGCGGGCACCGTCCCGTGAAACGCTTGTGAAGGAGTGGGACCTAAGAACCCATGGGAGCGGCCCCAAGAACCTCTGCTGTATGCTTAACTGAAAGTTGCAGGTACCCTTTCCCCGCGGCGGCATCAATAAGACCGCGGGCTGCTGCTGTGACTGCCCTTTGTTGCTGAGATTGCACAACTCGTGTTGCTGCTGAGATTGCCCAACTCGTGTTGCTGCTGTTAATTCCCTTTTGTGCGCATCTTTTATTTCTGGAAAAGCGCTGCTGCTGTGAATGCCCTTTGTGCGCATCTTTTATTTCTGGAAAAGCGCTGCTGCTGTGACTGCCCAACTGTGCGCCCAATGCTGCTGAGAATGCCCAAGTCGTGTTGCTGCTGTGACTGCCCTTTTGTGCGCGTCTTTTATTTCTGGAAAAGCGCTGCTGCTGTGATTGCCCAACTGTGCGCCCAATGCTGCTGCTGTGATTGCGCAACTCGTGTTGCTGCTGTTAATTCCCTTTTGTGCGCATCTTTTATTTCTGGAAAAGCGCTGCTGCTGTGATTGCCCTTTGTGCGCATCTTTTATTTCTGGAAAAGCGCTGCTGTTGTGACTGCCCAACTGTGCGCCCAATGTTGCTGAGAATGCCCAAGTCGTGTT